>CAHIKZ030000490.1:2062500-2100000 GCA_903632075.3 Acanthosepion pharaonis
ATGTAATGATTATCAAGCTTATTTCGCTAGAAGAATTATGACTGTGTAGTGTGTTCGATCCTCACTAGTTACCCCAGACTTTCGGCCTTGTGCTACACCTTAACTACAATTATGAAAATTCCCTTAACGACAGGGTGCAATAGCTTAAATTTGCCACAAAATACAATCTACTCCACTGGGGCAAGTGGTTAATATTCGAGCACAGATTAAAAACAATATTTTGAGTGTTTCAGCCCTCCCACACTTAGAGAAATTCACCTAACATATTTTTTTAATAATTTATCTAGTCTAGTTTGGTGTATACTAAACTAAATCAATTTATATATAAATTATGTTTAAGAGACGTACCCCGATACTAATGAAAAAGAAAATGTAAACATATTTTTTTTTCTTTTTATATTTCCCATAAGAAATAATGGTAGGTAGGTGCTTATTTGAAATTTTCTGGTGTTTTGTTTATAGAAAAGTATGAACGAGTTGAAACTGCGTAACTTACCGAATTAAGACGGGGTTCTGATACAGCGCGCTTTGATGGTGATATAATCGGCGCTAGCAGCATCGTTAATGATTACAATGACAATAGGAGAGAGACAGTAGAAATAAAAGAAAGTTGATGAATTGAGAAAGAAATAATATCCCAAGATTCTGTAGGTATCCACAGTCAGTGAAATCTCTTTCCTTTTTTTTTTCTTTCTTTCTTTTATTTTTCGTTTAAATTTCTTTATAACCTAAAATGCAGCCTGCTAACTACGAAAGACATGTTGATGAAAATTAAAATCAGGTTCGTCTATCGATGAGGTTACTGCTAAAGCGAGAGAAGCTTTCATCATTTCGGATGTCTAGCTTCAGGTCGGAGAGGAAGAGAAAATATAATGGAAAGCATAAAAAAAGAAAAGAAAAGAAAGAAAGGGTACTTCACCGTGTAACTGTGCTTAGGAAGTTCAATCCTTACACTGTGGTTTCGAGCTGTGATTCAAAGACAAATACCGGAATGGAAAAATAAGGTACAACTTTCTACAATCTATTATTTACTTATATTATTTTCTATATCATTTTTATATTGTTTCCGGTTTTTTCGGTCAGCATGCTCTTTTTACTATTCCGATTTTCTTGCTTAAAAGTTAGATTTTAGATTTTATTTATTTAATTTATTTCAGTGTTATGATAGAGAAAAGTTCTTCGAAAAATTAAATATAAATTAAAAATAGGATATAAATGTATGAGAAACATAGGGCCATGGATGAAGTTATAGCAGATGTGAACGGTTTGTTAATAGCAAGTAATATCATAATTATTACTTTTACTATCGCATTTGCAAAGAGAAAATGCATATACGTACTTTCTTAATACGTTAATATTCACACACACACACACACACACACACACATATATATATATATATATATATATATATATATATATATATATATATATATATATATATATACCGTACCTATGAAGACTAATGGGTATGTCCCAATCCTAATAAATACGTTGGACACTATTGTAAATGGTGGGGGGGGTAATATGCTGTCTAAGTAGTCCACCACTAGCAGTGGTTTACCTACCTCACGCCGCTGGCGAGTATTGTATTTTGTTGATGTTACCATTTCATTTCCAACTTCCGTTTTGGCTATTCCTCATTCAGTAACCCTTTCTAGGTTAGAACAATATAAATACATATTGTTTAAAATTTGCATTATTTATGAGGAATGAGCATTCAATATTAGAGAAATGTAATCTTCATTACATAGGTGTAGATAGGCTCGCCTATCGCCTGGTTGACACTCCTTCCCAATCTTTTGAATACAAGTAGAGGTTTATCCTTTGTTTCCTATTTAGGGTAGGGTTTCCGGTCCCTTCTAAAGTCTACTTCAACTCTATAATTCTAACGTATCCGACTGAAATAGGAAGTCTTATTTACTAATATTTTTTCTTCTCAATCGGAGTTGATTGCTTGGCCTATGGACAGGTTCACAATCCTCATGACAAATTTTCAGTATCAAGTAGGTTTTACGGAGTGGATCCATTGTTGTCCTTTTTCTAGACTGGCTTCCAATCACGGAAATTAAACTCACAACTGAAGGCTGTATATAAGAGATGGATTTATGCCGTTCCCAAAGACACTGTGCGAAAGTGAAAACAATGGCCTCTTCCGGAATTTGAACTCGCGCTACATGTCCGTGTAATATTCTCCAGTGACTCAGTGATTCTCTGCTTAAGTTCCTCTAGGGGGGTGGATATAGACCTGTCCTTTCACATAGTACAACAGAAAAAAAATCATAAGGTGTCAAGTCAAGTAAACGGTGATGACCATTTCAAGAGAATACTGTCATTATCACTGGCATTCCCGATCCATCTTCCTGGTAGATTCTCATTGAGTTAAGTCTGCACTGAGGCGCTGGAGAATGCTACGCAAGACATGCTACAGCGTTTTTGGCAGGAGCTGGACCACTGTTTTCATGTGTGTCGTGTCACAGCTGGTGCACATAGGGAACACTTGTGAAATTTTGCGAAATCGGTTATAAAATCTACATCCCTTTGAATATGTTGTCCGAATTTTGATAAATAAATCTTATAATGTACAATATGAAGCCTATTTAATTTCCTTTGCTCAGAACATGTTACTCAGTTATTCACATTTTAATTGATGTCAATTTGGGTGAGGGGCAACCTGTATAATAATTACCCCGCATTTTCTTTTTTCTTAAAATGACATACAACAGGATTTCTCGAATTGACTAGTGTGTATTCAAAATGATAGCTTGAGCGATTTTTCCCTGTTGCAATTGCTGTACGGTTAGTTAAAAATAAGAATAAAGTTAAAAAAAAAGAAAAAAGTTGGGAAAAAAACAGAAAGGATAAATAAGGTTATAAAGAAGAAAGGTTAAATGCTGTTCCGGAAAGGAAGAAAAATATGGATCAAGCTAAAGAAGAAAGAAAAAATATTCTTCTTCTCACCTAACTACGAATAGGTGTTGCGACCTGCCAGTCCAGAAGCACGTCCACATATTAAGGTCTTCTGTTAGTATAAGTAGCGAGATTGTGTCCATCGCTAGCTTGCTAGGCCTGTCTTGCTGCTTACATAACCTGGTATTCCTCAGCGGTTACCCAGACTCAATGTTGCTTAACTTTGGTAATTGAACAAGAATCGGTGTTTCAGCGTGATATAGCCGTAAAGGCAAAATGAAACATAATCTAAAATATATTTGAATGAAAGTAAAATACTTCAAAATAAAAGGGACAAAAGAAAGAAAGAAAGAAAGAAAGAAAGAAAGAAAGAAAAAGAAAGAAATCAAGTTGATGAAGAAAGAAAGCTAATGATAAATATATTTGAATGAAACCAAAATATTTCAAAAGAAAAAAGAAAGACAAAAGTGGAACCGGGTCATGTTAATGTGGAAAGATGAGGAGAAATATAATTGAATGAAAAAAAATTTTGAAAAGAATGATAACAATAAAGTAATAATAAAGAAAGTAAGAGATAAAGAATGAATGAGTGCACCATGCCAATGTGGGAAAATAAATATGGGAGGATTAATGTGAATGAACACGAAATACTTCAAAATAGACAAAATGAAGGAAAAAAAGAAGGAAGAATAAAATGAAGAAAAGCAAAAAGAAATGAAAAATAGACGGTAAAAGGAAATGGAATGAGAGCTAATAGAATAAAAATTGGAAGAAATTGCACGAAAGAAAGAAACATTTACCACATTCTAATGTACTAAAGATAATCAAAAAAATTCATCAAAACGAAAGATGGACAAATATATATATATGTCAAATTTCAAGTGGGCAGTAACCGACCACAACTGACAGTTCTACGCGCTTTCACGCAATCAACCAGGCGGTTGGTAGCTGTAGTTTGAGAGAATTAGAATTCTTATACTAGCAGGCAAGTTCAAGATGGCAAGCCAACCAAACTCACCAAGGGGAGGGTAACCTATCCGGCCAAGATCGAAATAGCCGATGAAAAAAATTAAAAAAATCACCAGAAATGGTTTACCGGTGCGGGAAAAAGGTACTTTATCTCTCTATATCTATCTCTCTATGTATCTATCTCTCTATGTATCTATCTCTCTATGTATCTATCTACCTCTCTCTCTCTCTCTCTCTCTCTCTCTCTCTCTCTATCTATCTATCTATCTATCTACCTCTCTCTCTCTCTCTCTCTCTACCTCTATCTATCTACCTCTCTCTCTCTATATTATATATATATATATATATATATATATATATATATATATATATATATATATATATATGTGTGTGTGTGTGTGCGTGTGCACGTGTGTGTGTGTGTGTGTGTGTGTGTGTATAGCTAGCTAGCTAGCTAGATAGATAGATAATACACTATCTCCTAGCATACATAACTAGTCAAGCTAAAACGCACTACATAATGCCTAAATATTCCGTTCAAGCATGATACACACTTGGTGTTGACATCAGTGTTCCCTTTTACAATGCTCTCTATCTCTGATACTGAGCACTTTTATCCATAATTATAGCATAACTTAAAAGTATATTTTTATAATATATATATATATGTCTGTGTGTCTGTGTGTCTGTGTGTGTATGTGTGTGTACTGAGAAATGGTAAAAATTGAGAAATGCTTTTATCAAGCTTCGCATGAACTAAAATTGCATGGTTACATTATTTTTCAATACATTTTAAACTTTTATAGAAAATAACTGCGTAAGAAGAGGGTAACAATTTTGCAGAAATCACGCATTTGTGATGACTCCTTCGTTGCCGGTTTTTTAATAAAGACAGAAAGAGGAAAGGCTGAGCAAATGTATATTCGAATTTTAAAATAGTCTATATTTGCATGCATTTATTCCTCAAAGCTTTCAATGCAGACGGTGGAAATTATTTCTGGGAAAATCATTTTATTTTATTTTATTTATCTGCTATGTTCTGAAACGGGGATTTTCAAATGACGATAATTATCTCCTCTGTAAATGGAAGATGAAATATTTACGCAACCAACCTTTTATCTTATTCAGTCAAGATTTTTGCCCGGATTTTATAAATTAAATAAAGGGAAGAGAAAGAAGCAAGAACAAGTGCTTATCAATAAAATGGAAGAGAAAGAAAGAAAAAAAGAAAGAAAGAAAGAACATGGAAAGAAAAAAATTGGGAATGGTTTGAAAGAAAGAAGCAAAAGAAAGAAATAACATGTAAAAAATAAAATGGTAATAATTTGCAAAAAAAACGAAAGGACACGTAGAAAGTAAAATTGAAACGTTTTGAAAAAAAGAAAAAAAAATATGTAAAGAGAAAAATGGGAATGGTTTGAAAAAAGAAAGAAAGGAAAAAAGAAAGACCAAGTAAAATGGGAATGGTATGAGAGAAAGAAGGAAAGAACCCGTAAAGAGAAAAATGAGAATGGTTCAAAAGAAAGAAAGAAAGAACATGTAAAGAGGAAAATGGGAATGGTTTGAAATAAATAAATAAATAAAGAAAGAAAGAATAATAACAATGTGTAGAGAGAAATATAAAAGAAAGGACCAAATTCTAAATATCGGCTTAGGAAGTTTACAACGAAAACGATGGATTATAAGAATGAAATAATAAAGAGATTAAGAAAATTAATTTATTTTATCCCTTATGTACACAAATCTGATTTTTCTGATCACACTGTTTAACCTCAAAGTAAAAGGAATTTTAACATTTTCGCTACTCCCGCATGTAGATGTATGTTTTTTTAAAGAAACTGAAGACTTTTCTTCAAATTTGATGTACGAAATAAAGGATTAAGAAAGATAAAAACGCCAAAGGTATTTATCAACGAATAGGAAAAGCAACACAGACATTTTGAAATTAACAGTCAGTTCAAATTTACGCATATCAACGAGAGTTTCGATTTCGAATCGTCAAATTTGCTGCTAAATTGATATTTTTTAATAACAGACAAAGAATAGCAGTTTCAAAAACTCATTATCTGGACGAAAGATATAAAGTAACAAAGAAACATAATGGAAATGTAAAGAAAGAAAGAAAGAAAGAAAGAAAGAAAGAAAGAAAGAACATTAAACTGAAAAATAGGAATAAGAAAGAAAGAAATATAAATAGAAAATGTTTAGAAGAAAAAATAAAGAAAATTTAAAGGGAAGATAGAATCTTTAGAAATAAAGAAAAATAAATAGAAAATGGGAATGTTAAGAAAGAAAGATAAATGGAAAATAAAAATGTTTAGAAAGAAAGAATATTTAGACTTAAAATGAGAATGTTAAGAAAGAAAAGAAGAAAGGACATTAAACTGAAAATGGAAATAAGAAAGAAATATAAATATAAAATGAAAATGGTTAGAAGAAAATTGAAAGAGAAAAAGGAATGTTTAGAAAGAAAGAAAAAGTAAGAAAAATAAATACAAAATGAGAATGTTTAAAAAGAAAGAAAGAAAGAAAGAAAGAAAGAAAGAATGTGAGGGAGTGTAGAAGTGTTACTCTAGATTCTAATGTTCATTATCTGGTATAGTAATTCGATTTTCATGCAGGGATTCCTAGTCTGGCTATATATAAGTGGCAAGTTGTGTTTTATTATTTTATTATTATTATTATTATTATTATTATTATTATTATTATTATTATTTGTGTATGTCATGTTTGCTGCTTTGAATCCTGTGGAGCCGGGTCCAAACTATGGTTCTTAAGCCCTATTGGAGAATTGTCATTTAATTGATAGCACTTTTCTTGGTATATGGGATGTTCCTAGTAGGGCGATCTTCTGGGCATCTTATATGTTGATGTTACCGGGGACACTTTTAGTGTCTCACGAGGCTCACAGCTCTGATTACTATTGGTACAGTCTCAGTCTTCATTCCCCACTTCTGTTTATTCCGATCTCCAGGTTCCTTTATTAGTACAACTTCTCCATAATTAGCATGGAGGTATTTCTCTAAGATGGTACTGCTATGACAATAAGCAAACACTTCCTGAATTTCTTGCCTTTTATGATAATATCAGGTCTGTTGGCTTTTATTTCCCTGTCAGTTTGAATTGGTATGTCCCAGAGAATAGTTACATCGTTATTTTGGGTAAATGTGTCTGGTTGGTGGTCATACCATCTCTCAATGGTTTCGATTTCGTGCTTCTTGCATATCTTCTAGTGCACTTATATCGCTACTTTGTTTATGACTGTGGGTATATTCATATTTTGCTAGTTCCCGACATCCTCAGATAATATGGTTGACAGTTTCAGCATATTTTCCGCAGATCCAGCATTTCGATTAGTTCTGTCCTTGATTACGTGACAGTGATAGGATCTGGTTGCCAGGATTTGGTCCTGATCTGCAATAATTAGGCCTTTCAGCCCGGTGCTCCTCAACCACTGATGTGTTTTCTGTTGGTCCACATCTGCTTCTTTCGTTCTTTTTAGGTATTTGCCATGCAACGCCTTGTCCTCCTTGTTTTTTTTTTTTTTTTTTTTTTGTTTTCTTTTTTGTAATTTCATTTGGCCAAGTTGTTGTACTTTCTGTTTTACTTGTTTGACGTAGACGGTCTACGCTTCGTTTTTGTTGGTAGGATTTCAGGTATAGTAAACGCTTGAATACTGTAGCTTCTTTGTTGATGGAGTGGATTTGGTGCTTTACTATTTGTAGGAGAGGGTCATTGTTTTGTGTGAGATATGCTTCCAATCCGATTGTTGTAGTTTATACCTCGGCCTTCTTAATCTCTTGGTACGTACAGCCTATCCGATTTCAGGTGGGGCATCCTCATTTGGATAAGCATTTTTCTGGTTTTGGCGTCCATTCCTTTAATATCATTCAGCTTCCATTTAATAATGTTGAAGCTGTATGTTACTACTAATAGTCTTCATTTTATTGACCCCATTAAGTTCGCTTTGTAGTATCAAACGTATTCTCATATAATGTTCTATGTCCCCATCAAATTCCCATTATTATTATTATTATTATGTTTGTTTTCCTTCTTCTACCGTCTCCGTTCAGTTCCATAGTGTCTTTTCGTTTATATTTCTGCACCCACGATGTGTTGAAAGACTTGCGGAAATAGTGGATTGACGAAGGAATGTCAAAGTCTTTTGTCGAAACGTCGTCTAACTGGTTCGGTCCGGTCGCATGCAGTAATCTTCAATGGTCTTGGCGACTTTTAAAATAAAGAAACCTGATATGCACTTGATAACAAGTGTAAAGGGTGCTTATTGTAATATGATTAAAAATCATGTATACAACATAAAATAAAATGTTAAAAAATATGCCGAACTGGTAATGAGTCGGCGGTTGTGGTGGATGATAAGGTTGACGCGCAGACGTATTAACAGATAATCAGCATAAAGCTCTCTACAAATCTCGGTAGAAACACTTTTAGAAGAATATCGTCAGCAAAATATAATTTCAGGACTTTGGAGGATTATGGTTACCACTGATAGCTCTCCAAGGTGTAAGTCGGACACAATTTAACTTTTAGCGTCGACTGGCCCATCCGTCCACTCTGGTGGCAATTTCGCATTTCCTGCCATTTTTTTTTTTTTTTTTTTTTTTTGCTCAGGATCGTGTTTTTTTTCTTATGTAAGAGCGGGTCTTATTCAGTTTTCTTTAATTGGATAGTCAGAATGTTTTTTTTTCTACTGAACAATCAAATACTCCCGAGTGAATATCCGGCAGTAAATTAAGGGAATAAAATTCAATAAATAAAGATGAGAAATGACAGTACTATTACTAGATATCTTTAAATTACAATTTCCCACTTCGCTTTTACTCATGCTTATCAAAGATTATCTGTGTTCTAAATATTTCCAAAACAACTTGCTGTTCTTCAACTCAGGATGATTTCCGTTAACAACTGTCAGCAGTACTGCTTCTCAACAGTCTTAAACTTTTCAATTGTTAGTTGGCCTTACGTCCATACTCGATTAATATTCTCCAATAACCGGTTTAATTCACTTTTTACATTACCCTCAAAAGTGATATGCCTCTTAAAATACGTTAGAATTTCTTTCCTTAGATAAAATTTTGATCACCAGTAAACTTTTGACACTAAACTTCTATACTAGCTCTAATATCATAATAGTTTCGTTCACAGTTTCGATCACTCTCGCCGTTTTATTCAATCCACTGCCTGTTATTTTTCTCAGTTACCTGTCTGTTAAGACGTTCAATTTGGTAGGACCTAACTGACAAAACATCTAATAAAGTTCATTCTGTTCCATTAAAACACTGAACTCGATCTGTGGGTCACTGAGTGCAGACATATACACTGGTTTAGTGTAGATTCAGATAAATACCATGAGAAAAATATGACACTTTGTTCCCTTCAAGGTCAATTCATTTCAGGATGCAACCGATCATGACTCTCCATAATCTCCTTTTCATTAATATACAAAACTGCATAGCGAAGTAATTTGACAATGTTTTCTTCGTGGTTTTAAATCCGTGGTTGTTGTTCTAGACTACTTACCAATCCAGGCTAGAAAGAGCTGTCCTCCCTGTTTTTTAAACCGTACCTAGAGAAATGACGGTTGTAAGTTCTAAAAATATACGGCAATATTCGACGTATCGTATTGAATACGGCAGATAATTGAGATGAAGACGAACTGAAACGTTGTGATGTTCTTAAAGAAGGGGAAACTGGATGAAGTATACAAGAAAAAAGGATCAGTAAAAGTTGAGCCGAGTTCAAATTCTAACATTTTGTGTTTCGAAAGTCCTTGCTAGAAGCTTAAATCCACTTCTCGACAAAGCCTAACATTCTTACCCGAAAAATAGTGTATCAAAAGCACATTTTTCCCCGTGACACCGATATATTCTCTTGACAATTTATATTGTTTTAAAAAGCTATTTTTAGAATTCTAATGAAACCCAAACATATGAAACTGAATTTATATGCATTCTCTTTTCTCTCTAAATCTATCACCCTTACACAATCATGTTTTGCCCCATGAAACAATTCTGGTTTGGTGAGCGATTCCAGATTCATAATCCAAAATATTCAGAGATCTATAGTCGAACTTAATAGATATATAGATATCTAGAAAACGCTGATTAATAGATATCTGAAGTTATATAATTATTTAGTAGATATTTTGATGCATATAATATTTACGTAATAGATGTATAAGTTTAGCTTGTCTTTAGTGACATAGCTATTTATATAACCTTACCTGATGGATATATAGATTCATATAACCGTACTTATATATATATATATATATATATATATATATATATATATATATATATATAGAGAGAGAGAGAGAGAGAATGAGATAGATAGATAGATAGATAGATAGATAGATAGATAGATAGATAGATAGATAGATAGATAGATGTATATCACAATAATTAATGATTTATACAGATTTTCGTAGAAGTATAAAACGTTTAGATAGATAGATAGATAGATAGATAGATAGATAGATAGATAGATAGATAGATAAACATATAAACATACTTGAAAAGACATATATGAAAATAAGGAAATAGATGACTGGTGATAGACAACGCCAGAAGAAAAATGAAGAAAAACTGTTTCTTTTTCTGTTTTTCTTCATCTCTTAAAGAATTATAGATATTGCCCTTTCTCTTCATCCCCGACATCACGAGGTTTTGGAGAGAATGAGTACAAAAAGGAAACTTATATTTAACAACAAGAAGAGACAGCTGAAACTTCGGGGCCACGTAATAAGGAAGGGGCTTGGAAAATCTGATACGCACAGGACGGATAGAAGTAAAGAGGGGCAGGGGAAAGCAAAGCGTGATATAGTTGACGGACTTGAGCAAATGGATGGCAGAACAGGGTTTAGGAGAAATAACAAAAGTACAAAACTTATTAAGAGCTACAAGGGACAGGAAGATGTGGGGGGGCCATGATCACCTGTGTCCTGAAGAAACACAGCACTTAAAATAAGAAGAATAGTTTTACGGATCATTTTTTAAAATTGAAACCTGGTTATCGAGATGTTGCCCTTAAGGAGAATCTTCTCATTGCAACCAGATAAAACAATTTTATATCCCAATACAAGTAAGATTACCCAAGGGAATCAGGTATTTTCTGGTTGGCTTATCATAAAACTCCACCAGAAGTCATGTACATGGTGAGTTTTACAGAGCCCCTTTCATTAAAAATATTCCATATCATAGTTTGCTTTTCTTAGCGGTGTCAAAGAAAAGACCATTTCAAAATAGAATTAATTATAACATTCAAAACTGCAGAATGTATTTCCTTTATAAATTCTGAAACTAAAATAAGTACTAAAGAAAGCATTACTTATTATGAAGCTCTTTCGGGACGTTAGTAACGTGGGTGTTTAAGTTGAGAAATAACACGTGTCTCCTGAAATACCCACAGCAAAATTGGTGAACTCGGTATGTGAGTCCACGTGAATAAATGAAAAGAAACAAGTACTAATACATGTACGAACAAATGATAATGTATTGACAAGAACGCTATACAAGTGAAAAAGACGAATGATGTGTGTAACAAAAATGTGTGAGAACCTTTTTGGTCCAAAGTATAAGAAGTGAGTGAATGTGTGTACGTATGTGTGTTGTGTATGTATGTGGTATGTTCCACGAGAGATTTACATGTTGACGTGTAAGCGGAAAAATAAGAAGAAGCTACGAAAAAAATATTGCAGAACATTTATAGTGCCAGAGAATGTCCTCTAGTATATTTATGGAAATCGTTAAAAAAAAAAAAAAAAAAAAACAAAAAACACTACGCGTTGTCTTTGTTTAGTTCTTGTATAATTCTTGCTTGTCACTCAAGGAATTTAGATCTGAAATGTAAATAAAATATACTCAATATTTTAAAAAGCAGCCAATGATTGAGGGGAAAAGAAACGAAGACACCAATTGCATCGAATTCTCTAAAAAAAGGGCGAATTCTTCTTCCGCAATGAGTGTCTTAAAAATGTTTTTCAAAAAATGAAAAAATAACAAGTCGGAAACATCGTCAAGGTCGTATTTTGCGAGCAAGGAAGAAAATAATTTCCACATCTACATAGAGATGTCTATTGTTATTACAAACAATAGGAAGAGCCGGCTGAAATGTGAAATATCAATATTTAATGTGTGCTGGGTGATATTTTAACGCATACGTTTTCAATGTATTGGCCATATTGCGAAAGAATATCTTGAATATATTTACTTAGTTTTGAAGTGATTTAAATGTATCTCATTTCCATTGTTTCTGTTCGGAGATTAACTGCGTCAAAAGAAAGAAATTAGTTCAATCGGTTTCTAGAATGGATTCGAAATGGAATGATCTTTTTTTAGAGCGTGTATTATTGACTTACCGGAAGTAATTAAAAGTTTTTGAAGAAATGTGGAAAGATCAGAAAAAGAATCCGGAATCGGAAAGAGCAAAACGTGAAAGATACATAGAAGTAAGAACATAAATGGTCTTAAAAGACATAACAAATTCATGAAGAGTGAGAGAATGAAGAAAAAAAGAAATAAGAGAAAAAAGAAATGGAGAAAAACTGGGAGAGAAAAGATAAAACAAAGTCAAACAGAAAGAAAGAAAGAAAGAAAGAAAGAAAGAAAGAAAGAAAGAAAGAAAAAAGAAAAAAAAGAAAGAAAGAAGGAAAGAAAAAGTAACTGGACGTGTAAATGATTTCAAAAAACGGAATAAAGAGAAAGAAAGAAAGAAAGAAAGAAAGAAAGAAAGAAAGAAAGAAAGAAAAGAAAAAGTAACTGAACGTGCAAAATGATTTCAAAGAACGGAATAAAAAGAAAACAGGAAGAAAGAAAGAAAGAAAGAAAGAAAGAAAAGAAAAGAAAGAAAAAGTAACAGAACGTGTAAATGATTTCAAAGAACGGAATAAAAAGAAAACAGAAAGAAAGAAAGAAAGAAAGAAAGAAAGAAAGAAAGAAAGAAAGAAAGAAAGGAAAAGTCACTGGACGTGTAAATGAACGGAATGAAAAGAAAACAAGAAAGTAGAAAATGAAAGAGGACAATGGCCTCGTAGATAAAAGCGATACTTTGTGAAGTTGATGACATTGTGACTGCGATTTCCATCCCTGGTTGGGCAGTGTGTAATTCCCCCCCAGTGAAAATGGTAATAACTGAGCAGTAATAAATAAAATAAGAATTAGAACTAGAACTTTCCCTCTTTCTCTTTGCCTTTACCGCGGAGAGAAATATGGAAATGAAGAGAGAGGGAAATAAAGACGGAAAGAAAAGGGAGAGAAATTGAAAGAAAACAAAGAAAGTAAGATAGAAAGAAAAAGTTGAAAGAAGGAAATAAAAAATAAAAGAAGGAAGAAAAATATAAACAATTTAAAATTATAATTCTGCTTGTCCCCCACCCCTTAGTTAGCCCGACCGCTACGCCCTGCCAATACCTCATACATAATGGAGCATTCTGTTTACATTACGTGGAAAGACGCAAAAGACAAATTTAAGTTACTTGGTTTCAGTGAAAGAAAGAAGGTAGAAGTGTTTAATGTCTGTTTTAGTGTAATGGAAACGTTATCAATTACAAATCTTTTCATTTGTAGCCCCTTATGTAGAATAACGACCAGCATTCATATTTATTAATTTTATTGCAGTATTTTGTTAAAGTTGTTAAGCTCAAATATTTAATGATGCGAGAGGAATTTCTAGGGATGGTTTATTGTCGTAGAACTAGCCATGAGCTTAATCAGTAATTAAATGAAGAATTAAAATTCATCAAAAAATTCAAATTGGGAAACCATGAAATTTTCACGAGTATTTGTAGTTTCAGATAATAAGGAAATATTGAAAGCAAGAACTTGTTCACTGACTTCACTAAAGTAAATGAATAACACAAAATGTCCAGAAAAAAAACGTGAAAAATAAAAATAAACAAGAATTAAAAAAATGGAATTTAATCTAATATCATAAACAGAACAGAGAAAATCATGTTATAAACTGAAATACGATAAAAGAAAAAAGGAAAATGAAAAAAATGATAAAAAAAACAAGCACATAAAGACAAGGAAGGCGCGAAAACGAAGAGAATGATTAAAAGTTATATTCAGAAAAATTCACAAGTCTTGTTCGGAAACGTAGATACTGCAAATTAATGAAACACCCGACCTTAAAATCCGGCAAGAAATTCTCAAAGATCCTGAACAGGAGCAAGCATCGAAACATCATCATCATAATCATCATCAGCAACAGCATTACCACCACTACCACCATCATCATAATAATCATCATCATCACCAATCCCGTGACCGTA
Organism: Acanthosepion pharaonis; assembly: GCA_903632075.3. Lineage (NCBI taxonomy): Eukaryota > Metazoa > Mollusca > Cephalopoda > Sepiida > Sepiidae > Acanthosepion > Acanthosepion pharaonis. The sequence goes on from CAHIKZ030000490.1 coordinate 2,076,674, forward strand.
TTTGATCATATTTACCACCAGATATCTGGACTGATCGTGTCTTGGGCAAGTAGACTTTGCAAAGCCCGTCCCTTTCCAAGTCAAGACACGGCTGATCGTCTCCAATATGAAACCTCAACTTGGTCATGGATACTTGATTGTTGATTTATCGATTTATTAACATTGTTTAAGGTCAGCTGAAACAAAGATACAGTAAACGCCTATATATGTACAGTTGCTCCCAAATTCATAAACACACTATTCCTTTAAGGAGTACATTCATATATGGAGATTGACTGTGATCTATTGAACAGTTTCCAACTCGATATAGTCAACCAAAGAAAAGTCTCTTTCATACATAAAAAAAAAACGCTGCTCCTTTTGTGAAAGCAAATAGACATGAACCAATTCATTTCGATCTTAACTCTTCAGTACTCTTCTTTGATTTCTCGCTTCTTGGCTATCTTCTTAGAAAGAACTCTAATGTCCACATACATTGTCTGGGAGTCATGCCCATGGACATCTTTCGCTAGAACTCTCTCTTGAATCTCCACACCACTCTTACATGCGTTTCCTTCCCTCTCTACTGAAACCAGTCAGTTATCGCTTCTTTCCCTACCGTTCCCCTCCCTCACATGACCGTGGAATGCTAGATGGTATTTCTGAAAATATAGACACGACCATCTCCCTAAACCCGTCTGCACATATATTTGTACTTTCTGACTTTAAGGCTCACCATGACAGGGGGCTTAAACTTTCGGTTACTTACCCGGCTGGCACCCAAATCCTTAAATTCTCAATCACTCAATCTCTCACACAAGTGGTCGACTTACCCACACACCATTTAACCGTTTGCACCAGGATTAGTAAACTATCGTCCAATGAAATTTTTTTTAATAAGAATAAAGAACTATACGAAAAGGCCCTCCAAAAAAGTGGTTTCAAAAGTAAACTGTCTTACGCGACCACCATTAGTCTAGATGAGGATTTCGGCCATTGTTAGTTTTCAAGAATCCCTGCACATGATATTGAGTTAGTTGTTCGTCAACAACAAGAAACTGGACCTACTTTAAAGGGACGTAACTGTGTACCGAGTGAAAACCTAATGGAATGTTGATATTCTGTGTGCAAACAATATAATTCAAAATGGTAGTTAACATATATCAGGTGGAAAAGGCCTTGGGCATGGAAACAATATTGTCTCCAATGTTGGCAAACAGGGAGTACATTAAAGAAGTGGATTTAAAACAGACACGGATAAAGTAAAATATGTATCAGGATATACAAGTACAGAAGGACTATGGGAACCATGGAAGCCATTCAGTGCAGATTATGGCGGAAAAGGAAACGGGCGACAAAGTGGAATTCTTGAATGTACTAAGAGATGCCACAGAGCTAAGATTGTAACGAATCTCACCAATATAAGGAAAGGGATTTTTCGTATATATACAACACAGAGAAACACAAACTGGTGACCCAGACAGATAGGAAGAGGAAAATATCGATACTTGGAACACACTTCAGAGTAAACAACTACCCTGCATTCTAATTGGTGATGATATATATATATATATATATATATATATATATATATATATATATATATATATATTCTGATTTACCGGCCTGAATGTTCGAGAAATTTCGGAGAAAATATGCGTTAATTAAAAACAGGCCATTTACTGATATACGTTATATTCATAGTATAACGTATAAAAAGAAAATATATTAAAATATTTGTCGGATTTCATCCATTTTATATAATATGTTGTCATTGTTTACGTTAGGTTACATTTCGGAGTAGAAATGATATATCAGGAAAGATCGTCGAGGATTATAAGCATTAATTTGAATTTTGCTAACCGTAGCTCAACATATCATACCATTTTGGAATCAGGCCGACAACGTGAGCAAAGTAAAAAGATTCCGGGTCGAATCTGGAGCCGCAATCTTGAAGTTTAGCATTCCCAAATTCTCATTACTGAGATAGTTTCCGGCGATTTTTTTACGTGATTTTTTTGCGACGATCTTTTGTAGGATAACAATTTTATAACTTGGAAATCAATTTGGGAATAAACAAAATTAATTGCGAAATCCAGCGAAAGTCACCCGAGAAATACAAAATAATTGTTTCTACGGAAAGTAAGGACATCAACTTGTTTTTAAATTAAGTGGCGGCAGAAGAATTATCGTTGAACTTTTAAAAGGGAAGCTTAAATATTAATGCAATACTTAAATGCAGCGAACAATTTTGAGTTCTTCTGTAGTCTATTGTTGCCTATCGCATCTACACTTCCCTACCTGTAGTGATGAAGGCCCATCAAGAGCCCTCAGCAGGGAGCTAGCTTAAACGCTGCCCGATAGGCTGCTTTTAAACTAGTGCATATATATATATATATATATATATATATATATATATATATATATATTTGGTTGGATAGATGTGAGTTTGTGAGCTCTATCTCTGATATTGAGCGCTTTCTAATAAGTAGTACGCATATAATATATAAATAATTATACATATATATATTTATTTATATTTATATACACTTTTCATATATATATATATATATATATATATATATATATATATATATATATATATATATATATATATATATATATATATATATATATATATATATATATATATATATATAAATATATATATATATATATATATATATATATATATATATATATATATATATAAATATATATATATATATATATATATATATATATATATATATATATATATATATATATATATTTGTATGTTTAGGCAGAAATCCTTCTTTCATGCACATTTCTTTGAATACAACAGACAAAGTGCTTTGATTTAGATTTTTATACAATTTCTCACGCGATCTAATAATATTTTTCCTTTCAGATGATAAATTATATAAAAACTGTCCCAATGCTTTCGGCTATACATTTAGCCATTTTCAAGGATGAAAAATTTTTAACTGGTAAATAAGAAATTGTTTGTTGCATGTATGTATTTATATAATGTTTTCATTTTTCAAAACATGGTCAAGGTATTGTGTCCATCTTCATAGTTGATATTATTAAGTGTTTGTTTTTTGCTTGTATTAATAAGGCTTCCATTATTTTTACCATTTTTTTGCATGTAGATTATGCTATTATATTTGTGTTGTCAACAAGTACATTACGAATAGTGTCCGTTAGATCTCCAGGAATATTTAAATGCGATCTAATTGTGGTATGATCAGAAAGGTGTAGAGAGAGTCTTCGTGTCAAACATGTTGTAGTGTGGCCCATATAATTATTTACTAATTTTGATTGATCAGGGATACAGTTCCTTAATGGCATTTAAATTCGTAAATAATATTTGCCCTATATTATATTTTATATAATTTATCATCTGAAAAGGAAAAAAAATAGATCGCATGGGAAATTATATAAAAACAAAATCAAAGCACCTTGTCTTTTGTATTCAGTGAAATGTATATATATATATATATATATATATATATATATATATATATATATATTTATGTTTATGAAAAACTAGGTAATCCGTATATGTAAACCTAAGGAGGATAAAATCCAGAGAGCTTAATGTAAATCCAGAGCAAATAATTTAAATAAAAACAGACCACTTTAAGGTTCCATGTAATAAATTATTTCACCACAGCCCTTTTAAAAGGACTGCGGATCATCAGAATTTACTTCCAAACCTAAGTAAAGTCTGATGATCATCAGACTTTACTTCCAAACTAAAGTAAAGTCTAATGATCCGCAGTCGTTTTAAAATGGCTGTGGTGAAATAATTTATTACATGGAACCTTAAAGTTGTCTGTTTTATTTATATATATATATATATATATATATATATATATATATATATATATATAATAAGATACACTACAATAAGAAATTTCCGATGCTTGGGCAGATTTTGAGGAGTTTGTTGCGTAGAGAACTTTTCAACTATAGATAGATAGATAGATAGATAGATAGATAGATAGATAGATAGATATCATAATGATTATCTAAATTCATTTTCGAACAACTTTCTTTCAGATATTCCTCTTAATGTTATTTCTCTTTTAGCTAAACGGTTGTAACTCTTCTTAAGTGTCTTCGCTCATGCGACTTACCGGCGGACAGTATTATCTTTTTGATTTCATATGATACAGCCTTTGTCATTGGATGATTTTTCTTCTCTCGGAGACACAAAAATCACACCAAAAGAAGTAAAATGCATTGCAAATGGCTGTAAGTATTATTAGAATAATTTGCCGATTGAGGATTGCTCGTTGAATAATTACTGGTATTCAGATATTCTTTTTTCCTTCAGGTTTCAACTCATAATGTGTTCCTATTTCCAACGAAACGTGTAAGCTATTTGGCCCTGAAGTTAAAAGCTTTTTGCCTGTAAATATTTAATAAAACACGCCTAAAATGCATAATTACGTGGATCTCTAACGTGGGTAGAAGCTGTGATTTTTCCATTAATCTGAATTGACGTTAATTACTTTCTTGTATGGAGACCAGCCCTGTTTACCGTGGAAGAAAATATGTCTCATACGAGAGGAATGGTTCTTTCTAATTTCTGAAATGTATCATTATTTGTTGATATATTTTTGTTTTGTTTTGGACAAGCATATTTGTCTTTTTAATGACAATGTTACGGGCTCCCTGCTATCCGTCCTTCTTTAGGTGTATATTGCTTCATTTTGACCGTCAGGTAATTCGAACAGAGTATAGGGATGTGAATTCATATTGTTCACAAAGGCGTTTTGTCCTCTGTACAGTTAGGCAATTTATGACAAAATTCTAATTCGGCCTGCTCATTTTGTCTTGCGGGCCGATGACCCTCACAGAATAACTAGTATCTCTTCTATTCACCGTTATTATTTGACAATACAACAGATTTCTTTCAATCTGACTGCAAATCAATTAAAAAATTTGGAAGCACTTCACATCAAAGCAACTCTTCATCAATAAAATGTCTAAACGGACCGTTAACATGAATGTTATCTCTCTCTCTCTCTCCCTCTACCCCCCTCTCTCTCTCTCTCTCTTTCGGCTTCTACCTACTTTCTTTGAAAATGACCATCGATAGCCAGCTATATTAAATATCTTGAGAAACGGTTGCGTGACCTTGATATTATTTGGTTAAAATCCAGTTAGAGGAAAAATTACTGTACCTGCATAAAACAAAATTACTCATGTAGTGCTACTCAATTGCGTGTTTGTTCCATGTTCAATGTCATTTTGCGCAGGGCTTGTTTGACATAACTTTGTTTCACTTTTTATCTGGCACACTAAATGCAATCCAAATCTGTTCCGCCGAGTCGGATATATTTTTGTTTTGTTTTTATTTATTAAATCTAAAATCGCCGTTAAAATATACGAGATTTCAAAGAGTAGTTTAAATTTAGGATTAAAGATTAATAGCTGATGATGATCCTGTAAAAGATGTTTGCAAACAGCTTTGAAAAACTGAAAAGGAGACTGAATGGGCAAAAGGGCTAAAAAGGGTTATTTCTAGGCGACTAAATTGGAATTTCCCTAAGCATGTTATTTTATTAAATTTGGATAGCTATGAATCTGCCAGACATTATATATATATATATATATATATATATATATATATATATATATATATATATATATATATATATATAGACACCTTACATTAAGTAGGTACACGTTTTTGAGTAGATGTATCAGTTATTGTTTAAATATATTTTCTCTACTGGCCTCAGCTTTTCGTGATCCTTTAGTAAAGGTAATATCCCATTCAAATAAACGAAAAATATAGTGCTGAAATACACAGAAAAATTAAATGTATAATACTTAATATAGCGTATATAGTAATAATAAGTAATGCTGACCTATGGAAAAACACTCATTACTTATTACTTTATATATAAACTGATACCATAAACAGTTTGAAAAATCCTGCGAATTTTAAAATTAAAATTCGTAGGTGAAAATGGTCATTAATTAATGGTATTTTAATTCCAATTGTAAGAAAAAAAAATTGCACTGTTTATTGAAAATAAATATTCAGCGATCTTTATAAGTCAGGTTTAGCATTTAATATTTAATATTTCAAATTCTATAATCTTACTTATTATAAAACGCAGATTGTGTGTGTGTGTGTGTGTGTGTGTGTGTGTGTGTGTGTGTGTGTGTGTGTGTACGTTTATATATTGGATCGGATTTCCTACATTTTTCAACCGATTTCAACAAAACTTCACAGGACTACGTAAAATTACCTTGCGGTGGTTCTGACAGCGCCAAAAATGGAAAAACACAATTGTTTTTGCATTAAATCAATTTGAAAACACGATTAAGAGGCATTAATGAAAGGAGGACAACTCATATCGAGTTATACTTATTAATATCGAGTTATACTTATTATAAAACCCAGGTTGTGTGTGTGTGTGTGTGTGTGTGTGTGTGTGTGTGTGTGTGTGTGTGTGTGTGTGTGTTTATATATAGGATCTGATTTCCTACATTTTTCAACCGATTTCAACAAAACTTCACTTTTTTTTTTGGCAGGTAGTGTTTCTTATTGTCTTGCACACTTTTTTCTTTATTTTTACATTCAGAATGCTTTAAAAATTCCATTTACAAGACAATTGTTTATAATAAAATTCTATTCAATCGGTAGACTCATAACGATTGTAAACAATGTTTTTGTTTGAGTTTGACCAATTCGTAAAAAAAAAAAAAAATAATTAAGACATGCGTGTCCGTCAACCTTAATCAATAATCTTTGCCAATTTTATTTTTCAGTCTTTATGATGGTCGATACTTGATCTATCTCTTACTGTTACATCCCCGGGCAACGCCGGGCTCTACTGCTAGTGTATTAATAGGACTTCCTTGGAATCATACCAACGGATCACTACCTATATCTATCTATCTATCTATCTATCTATATATATATATATATATATATATATATATATATATATATATATATATATATATATATATATATATATTATCAATGTGCATTTATTTATATATTTATTGTCCCATCTGTATTGAGAAGGGATGTAATTAGTATTACAACTAGAAAAGTGATTACTTAACTTAATCATTTTCTTAATCTATGTAAATGAAATATTTAGAGGTTTTATATGTTCAAGCCGTTCCTGTTAGTCACTCAGATACCTTAATTTATGAAGTGATTATTTTGTTTCAACTTGGTCTTAAAATATGTTCTCTCGCCGCCATCGTTGTCGTTTTGTTGCTAATCTTATTCGTCCGAGAGTTATTTCCAATTCCCTATTATATTAAACACATAAAATTTTTAACATAAAAATTTATTGAGCAAAAAGTGAATTATATAATAGAAGGAGCATTCATGAACCATTGATACCACTGGACGTCGAAATATTATAAATAGAACGGATTGATAAAATGTTTCATTGTCCTGCATTTTAGTTGCGAATCCTTTATTTCCGCTTTATTGAATCGCAATACATTGTTTTAAGACTCTTCTTTCATTGCATAACACTACTATAACAATTACTATAATTTTTGTTGGCAAGGTTACAACGGTGTATATATATATATATATATATATATATATATATATATATATATATATATAAATTTATATAACAATAATAATAATAATAATAATGGACTCTCCCGTCGGTTTCGACGTATGAGGATCTGACAGCTTATTGATTCAGTTATGAAATTTTGAGCGATAATCTTAAGTGGCATTTAAAACCGATAGTGATTTACTTTTAGATTGGCTGACCTTTTAGATCTTGCGCTCGCTTCTTGAAGATGATTCAGACAAGCAGATTTAAAATTGCTGAGTCCACTAAAATACATTGATCTCCATTCTACCCGCTCCAAGGCTAAGCGCTTAAGGGTGTTATGTGATATATTGACTGCTGACAAGTTGCTTTTCAGCTTGTCTTTGTATCTTAGCAATGGGCGTCCTACATTCCTATAGCCCTGATCTAACTGGCTGTACATTAGGATCTTGGGTATCCTGTTATATATATATATTCATCTGATATATCTCTAAATGAAAGTGTAAACAGAAAAGTATATTCAAATAATTGTCAGACTTAATCCATTTCATATGTTGACATTGTTTACGTTAAGATATATTTCGTGAGCAGATGTGATCGATCGAGAAAAATCGTCGAAGGTGTATCTTTATAAACAGCATTTCAGATCAAATGATGGTTCCCATTAGGGATACAGGTTCGAATCCTGTCGTAGAGGCACATATCTTCTAGGAAACTTCTCGAACATTCAGGCAAGTAAATGTAATTAATACTGTTTAATTAAAAAAACAGTGCATTTATTTAAATATATTATATCCAAAAAAAATAAATACCATATAAACAGGAAATGTATTAAAATAATTGTCAGGCTTATTCTATTTCATTATATATATTATTAATAATAATAATAATAATAATCGAGATAAACAGAATATGAGGAATGAAGACTGAGACTGTACCAATAGTAATCGGAGCTGTGGGCCTTGGGAAGAAAAGGAAAGGGCAATTTTACTAAAAGTGTCCCAGGTAACAACATACAGAAGATTGCCCTACTAGGAATAGTATCCTATATATTAAGAAAAGTGCTATCAATTAAATGACAATTCTCCTATAAGGCCTAAGGACCATAGTTTGGAGCCGGCACTACAGGATACAAAGCAGGAAACATAACATACACAAATAATATTAATAAATAGAACGGACAAAGAATGCTGAGCCAACTGATTTGTTAAAATTAACGGGTGGATACTTTCTGGACACAACACTGGTACAGATATGTCTGCTGTATGTCTTGAAGCACGCACACACACAGACACACATCACATATACAAGCACATACAAAGACGGGTACAGAGAGAAAATGTAAGACAGATGGAATAATATCGTCAGTATGACAAATGGTTACGTTCATTTAATGTCTGTATGATAATAACATGAAATTACCGGGCAGACATTTCGCGCAGTAACAAAACTGTAAAGTCTTTATGTTGTTATCTTTAAATATTTATACGGATTCATTGCTCGAGCAAGTATGGATGTTTCTAAAATAAGAAGTTAATCTCTCGAATATGAAGGCATAAATGATATGCAATGGTAACATTAATTCCCACTAATGTTAAAGAATGAAAGAAGGAAAAAGACGAGAACGACCATGAGAAAAGAGAAGAGGACGATATGTCTTTGCTTATACATCTTATTACTTAGAATTACTGATAAAAAAAAATTACACAATCCTTACTTTCCAGTCTTGAGCTCACAAGCATCTACTCGGCCCTGTGGGCGATGAAATATTTTCAACCCCATACCTCCTTTTTCACAAACGTAACGTCACAAGCCTATTGCTATTCCCATGATAGATATTCAGACGAGTTACATTCCTTAATTTTACTAGTTCAAACCTTCACAGAAAAGACAGCTATGCTACATACACAGGGTCAAATCATTTCCAACCCATGCAGATTCTCTCCGAGAACCGCTACATTGTGCGAGAGACTCCTGAGAGGATGGTTTCTTGATAACAACAATCTAAAAGTCTTCAAATCTAATGTTAACCGCTATCTAATCTAATTTAACCTTATAATTTGCACTTACTCACTCCTCTTACAACAACCTCACATACCACAACCTCACAAAGTAACCCTATAGTGTGAGTGGCTACTGGATCTTGTACTGGGCGAACATCTAGTAAAAGAAACTTTAGAAGAATACCTATTATTTTTACTGTAATGTAGAATACTACTACTCACATTCTCTTTATTTCTCTCTCTCTCTCTTTATTTACCATGACTTTTCAGGACGTGAATGAACGTGTCTTTCCACAACTTCTTGTTTCTTTACCACTCCTTTTTTATGTTTGTAGCGTTTTTCTGTTATCAATTTACACAAGTAGCTTACTCGCAGTTTTATCCTGCTTTCAGTGTTTCAGATAAGTGTTAATTTCTCCAAGGATTCTCTTCACTCATTTAACTCGAAATTTTAGTTCTCTCTTTCTGATTATTAACAACAGGTTTTTTTTTTATGTTTCCTGTTTTTCTTAAAACTTCCTTATCTTTCGTATGACATTCCATGACATTCTCAATATTTGTAAGTAGGATCACATAGCTGTCGTTTCAAGTTTTTTTCTTTATCTGTGCGAAAATTGTCCAAGATTCATTGCCATGTAAAAGACCAGATATTACACTGCATTTCAACATTCTTTTCCTTGCCACTAATGAAATTTCCCGATCCTTTAATACTTTGCTCGGTTTCTGTGTCACACTTTCCAATATCTTTTATTACATTACCCAGATAGTTAAATTGCCACACCTAAACAAATTATGAAGGCAATGATGTAAGTAAAAATAAAACTATGCACGTCTATATTGCATGCGTTACGCTCAGTATAACTGTTTTTTTACCATTACGTTTGAGTTGATTCGGTCTCCCTAAAAATGATCGCTCAATCAGGAAATGGTGAAGGCAGATTGTTAATCTATTCTCAATCCCGGTATCAGGGATATCCACAAATCTGACATATGTCCACAGATCAATTTCTAAGGAATTAATTAATTTTATTTTTAATCCGATATTATTTCTTATTAATCCAAACGTTATTTTAGTGGATACCCGTGTTTGAATAGACGGCCTGTTTTTTCCTTAAACACTGTGTATTTGGTCTACCGGTCTATGCATTCGAGAGACCTAATAAAGACATAAAATTAACGCGTAGAGTAGTATATATAAATAGAAAGTGTAACACAAACCTCCCAGCTAACATGGAATCTTCTTTCAACGTTGCAAACAGGTTGTATTTTGGTGACGTTGGGGCGACATTAATATAACGTCGAAATTAACAATTTTCCTGACAATAAACTGACCGCTCAATCCGCAACGTTGTTACTACGATGTTATCGTAACTTTGCGGAGATTTGTAGCTGAAAAATTCCTACCACCAGATCAGAAAATCTTTTTCTTTTCTTAACAATATGTCTAGAAGGTATACAATTTATTTTTGTATTTTTTTTTAATTTAGATGATAAATGTCCGATCTAATATCTTCCTGTTATAATATATTTCTGTTAATATAACGTTACAAGGTAATGTATTGGAAACGTTAACTTGCATCGATGAGGACACATTGTGAGGAGCCTAGAAACAACTGTTGTTTAATAATCTCCACGTAGCGTGGTAGAAACGTTGTAACAAAATCATTCTGCTAACTGGGTTTCCGCTAGTTAAATTTATACACCTGACCAAAGAAAGGGAGCATGATGAAAACTACAGGCGTCTATATTACATGTGTTTTTAAAAATAATATAACCAGCTTTGCTATTTTTACCACGACATGGTAAATGATTATTCAGTGGAGGGACAGCAGCAGTCTTCTCAGTCTAGGTATCAGATGTATTCGCGAGTCTGACTATTTTATATAAGTATAAATGCAAAATATGACTGAAGCTTATTCGCTGAGGGTAAACAGTGAAAAATGATACCTTTCTCGCTGGGACTCTGTTCTAGAAACCAGACTGTAATTACGATCCTATCTGCCTTTTTGTGTTTGAGAATTTCTTGTCGACGGAGTAGATGCCTGATTTGTAGTATGGAATTTTGTGCATAACGCTTCCTAGTGGGGATATGGCATGAAACAAATGTATTAAATTTTGGGTACTCAGAGGTTTCGGTAGCTGCCAAAAATAACCCCGGTTTGACGGGCTTTGATACAGAGATTTGTTGGAATAATTCTTTCTCTAACAACTTAGTACAATGAACAAGATTTATACGGATCTTCAGGCTGCAATTTAATATTTGTTCTAATCGGTGATAAGTAAGCAATCCTGCGACATATAGTTCGTAAAACACATAAACTTCTTTCCTCGGTACACTAATACCCCCTTTTAACGGATAAACACGGAGTAAAATGGGTCCGATAATGTTGATTGTCCGTAGTTACCGACATTAAGTCTGATCAACTTAAGCGTTTGTGCTACTGCTCAACTCATCCATTTCCGCTTTTCTATTTTTCCGCCAGATGACATGGTTATAGAAAATGCTGAATATAAAAACAACTTAAACACAATGGAGTTTTAAAAAGGTGTGGTGGGGAATCCACGGAGCACACGTGTGGTTACGTTGATGCAGACAAAGTGACGGTCCTCCAACTAGCGGTTAGCTTGCGAGGCACTGGCTTGTATCCAGAGATACCACAACTCCGTCCGTAGCGTGCGAGACTTACAAACTGGGTCGGCTGCCCCAGATTTTGACCGTTGCTTCCGATATCCATTAAATGGGGGTAGGTAATACCTGCTGGAATTTTTGGGTACCCTGGTGTACTAGAGAGCCAGCCAAAATGAGCTGACTCATTTTATAGTTCACCAATAGAAGGGTTAACCAATCAGAAGGCTCAAAATATTCAATGCGACGTGTATATAGGCGGCCATGTTTTTCCCGAATATTCACTGCCAGCCTTTGATATCGAAGACTGAAGAATTACGGAACATCTGCTGGTGGTATTGGCGATATAGTCAGATTCAGTAAAATATCTGCCTCGAAAGTATTAATCTTTAACGTTGTTTCATTGAACAGATTACGTACTGTGCTGTATTCTATATTCAAAGACTATGGTGAACATGGTCAACAATACCAAGGTATGAGTGTACATTAGCAAGAAATATATGGAAAGTAGAAGAGGCATACGTCTTTTCTTAGAGTCAGACCAAAATAATAGTGAAGTAATCGCAAAGGAAAGTTCATAAGGATATATACGAAAATCATTCAAAATTGAAATTCGGAGTTCAAATCTATGACAATTCGAGAAAACACTGCAGTAAATTACCTTATCTAGATATAATATTGTGCTCGTTGTTTCACAAATCTGCATAGAAAATTACCTTTCGTGTTAAAAGTTGGGATGTGTTATACATAAAGAAAAGAAAAAAAAATAACAACGTAGGCGGTTCTGCCCAAAGGGGAAAAGAATTTGGATTGCAAAATAAGAAGAAAACTATGTTAAATAACATCACAGGTATTCCCGCAAAAAGGGATGTGTGGTATTTCCAGTAAGATACAAGAGAAAAGGCTGCGTAATTTGATACATGCAATAATTAAGCCAGCTGTTTGAAATCCCGCAATGAGCGCAAATATTCAGAGATATCTTACAATATAGTTTTACAAGCATACATTGATTCACAGAAATGCAAATATGATTATATACACAGGCGAGTAAGAAGATAATTATATTTTGTTTACAAGCAAGATAAACACACAAACGCACACACACACACACACACACACACACATATATATATATATATATATATATATATATATATATATATATATATATATATAATTGGGCATTGAAGTCTTTTAATGATTAAATGCAATCGTCAGGTCTGACGATTGCGTTTAAGCATGAAACAGAATATCATCTCTATGTTGATTTCAATGTCCACTTTTATATTGGCCACTTAAAGCCATAAATGTAACATCACCTTAAAACTATATTTTATCATGCATGTATATATATATATATATATATATATATATATATATATATATATTTAATTTAAAGGTATGCTATATTTATAGCATATAGGACAAAAGTGTTCAATATCTGGGATATAGCGTGTGTAAATATAAAAAGTGTTTGATGTAACAGACTGTTGCAACTCACTGTTGATATCAGTATCTATAATTTATATATATATATATATATATATATTCGCATTTTGCTTTGATAAAGTCCACATTGGACGAAACGCGTCAGCAATTACTAGTTTTTCTATTGTCATATATATATATATATATATATATATATATATATATATATATATATATGTGTGTGTGTGTGTGTGTGTTTATGTGCGTGTGTATGCACGCGCGCACTCACTGGCAGTTACATTACACGTGATCAAATGCTCTTTTAAATAAACTAATATTTTGACAATAACGTGCATCAATTTAATAGATACAGGCACTTAAATATAGTAATTGCAACCTGGTTAATATTCTCTCTTTCATTAGTATAGACAGGAAATGTGATTTCAAAGACTTTAAATCCGGTATGATACTTGATGAAGAACGGGTTGGTGTTGAGTATTTCAAATATTGCTGATCTACCAGGGTTTTCATACAGAATCATTTCCAGGGTTTACAGAGAATAATCAGGAAAAAAAATCAGAATCAGAAATTACAATGAATGTCAGAATGCTGCAATGTACCTAGATATTGTGGTTTACCACGTGCTTCAATTTATGACTTCGGTGAACCCATATTCTAGTGAGCCCCTTCCAGCAGAACAACGCATCATATCACAAATCAAAAATCGTGGCGCATTATTTCATGGAGCACAGCAATAAATTTTCTGTGTCCAAGTGACTTCAACAGTCATCGGATCTCAATCTCATAAAGAACTTTTGGGTGAAATGCTGGAAAGGAAGATTCGAAACCAGGATGTGCAGCTCCTCAATATATAAGCATTGTGCTATGCCATAATAAAAGCACGGGAAAAGAATTCGAAAGAGAGCTTCCAGAACATTAATGAATCTATGCAAAGAAGAATTAAGCGGGTTCTAAACGCAATAGCAAAACAAATCTGGCACTAGAATAGTATACATAATAAAATGTCTGGTGAATATATATATATATATATATATATATATATATATATATATATATATATATATATATGTGTGTGTGTGTGTGTGTGTGTGTGTGTGTGTGTGTGTGTGCGCGTGTGTGTGTGCGTGCATATTCAAACTTTACTATAGTGGACACTTCGTATTTGACATAGTCGTCGAGTTTTTATATATGGAACAGTGCGTATTGCACCTATTCACACATTTTAATGAATAAAAATGTGGCGTCTATTTCAAATACGAAGTGTCCATAATAACGTTCGATGTAATGAAATACCGAATTAAAAATAAATCAATAATTTTTTTAGAAAAAAACATTTTGTAAGAGGTAGAAATGATAATAAATATATCACACACACACACACATATATATATATATATATATATATATATATATATATATATTATAATTATTTTTAAAAAGATATGATTCCATTGAGGCACAGATTATATATATTCAGATATAAATAAAATATATCTGTGAAAAACAATATGATTTTCTTTCTTTATGTAGATTGCGTGTGCTGATGTTATTATGGAAGTGGGGGTGGGATCGTCGTCGTGATGTCACTCATGCTAACGCAAACATAGATGCATGTCCCTACACCCGATGAGGTACGCAGACACACATACACATTCGCTCGCCTGTCGGGGCTCATACAAACATAAACATATGTGGACAGTATGGGATTTGACATATTTATGTATATGTGTGCTGTTGTCTCTATACATACGCATTTGTATGTTGAAATTCAAAGATCGGAAGTGTAGCGTGAATGTCTCGTGAATGTATACATGTCAGAAATCAGAGCATTTTTCTATTTTTTCGCTGAATAATATTTCCTCGCATGCACGTATATACGTGTGGTGGGGTCTGTGTAAAATTATGATAGGTAAAAATTCTTATTATTTTTAAATTTTTAAGCTGGTTATTTGCTTGTTTTTGATGACTGTGTATATGTTAGCTCTATCTCTGATATTGAGCGCTTTCTAATAAGTACCGCGCATATAATATATAAATAATATATATATATATATATATATATATATATATATATATATATACACTTTTCACATATATACATATATATGTGTGTGTGTGTGTGTGTGTGAAATACATGCATGAATATCCTGGACCTGACTGTTTTTACCTTGACAACTGGACCGATTTAAAGCTCTGCGTCCAAATTAAAAATTGATCGCGGAAAAAATTCTTGTTGATACTTTTCTCGCTGATGTTTTTTTATCGATATTTCTAACGGAGAAATATTTCGTTCGGCAAAAGATGCTTCCGTTAGAAGAAAAATTTCAAAGATAAATAAATGTCGACTTACCTTTTTCGGAACAGAAAGGAAATGTTTCTGTCTTGTAGTTGTCGATCCAGTGTTTTGTGAACAGCCTGAACAAAATAGAAAGTAGTTAATTACTGTTTGAACAATTAAATTAAGTGATATGAAAAAACAAACAAACTGAAATGGATAAGATATATACCTTGATTAGAGCCTATATAGCTGAGACTGCAATATAAAGTTTAATCGGGGTAGTGTCGTGACAGGCTAAGAACTGCTATGTAAAGTCTAATCGAAGAGACGAAAATATAGAAAAAGTATCAAAGGGTATAGAAAAATGATTCATTGCAAATCTATTAAATGGCTTCATATTGTTTCATTTAGTTTATTTGTACAGAGTTTCGGAACATGGCAATCAATATGCGATACGAGAGAATTGTGGTTAGAATATAATGCGTTTACGATATTATAAATACTGTTAAAGAAAATTTTTTATTTACACTGTTTATATTCGGACTAAGCTTTCCCATTATCCCTTATAATTTTTAGATTAACCCCACATTTTTATACGTCATATTATACAATATCTACTGTAGCTATTTTTAACGGAAAAAATACCATATAAGTTTATATATCATGATTTTTTCAAGTAACTACCTACCAACCCTCTATATTTTGAATTTATTCCCCAGTATTATATTAAATTTATAACTTTGAACTTTATATATGCATATAATATGGGGTTCCACACATGATATCCAGAATTTTTTGAAACAATCGTATTAAATAGTTCATTTAACATTTGTGACTGATAAATTGGGTAACCATGTAACTCTGAGTTGCACTACAAACGTAAGTTTATGTTTATTTATTAACATATATATATATATATATATATATATATATATATATATATATATATATATATATATATATATATAAAGAAAGAACAGTAAGATATATAATTCTGTGTTCTTATAGATATTTTTATTTTTACAAAATAGTGCTCAATGTAAATTTACAGAGCATTAATATTATAAATTAATTGATTTAAAATATGTTTTTTTCGCTACACAGTTCTAATTACAAAATTAAATTCGGAGCTTTTAGCTTCCATTTTGAAACATTGTTAGAACTGTGTAGCGAAAAAAACATATTTTACATCAATTAATTTATATATATATATATATATATATATATATATAGTTATCAACACTTAGAGGCGACAGTCTGTTTCATGCTATATGCAATCGTCAGGCCTGACGATTGCATATAGCATGAAACAGACTGTCGCCCTAAGTGTTGACTTCTATGTTCACTTTTATATTTACACACGCTCTATCTCTGATATTGAGCACTTTATCCCATAAATATAGCACACCTTAAGACTATATTTCTTTATATATATATATATATATATATATATATATATATATATATATATATATATATGGAATTTGACAAATGGAAAACGCTTCATTAAAACTAGATTTAATTACACGTTTCTCCTTTCTAGGTTTCATCAGAGCCAAGAACGAAAGAAAGAAATGTGTGTATGTGAATTTGTATGCTTAAATAATGAATTATAGAACTTATTCCATAAGCTGGCGTTTCTCGTGATTAAAGAAAATGAGGAACTACTAAAAAAAGCTGTTAACATTTATTCTGTATTGTTTCTTTAAAATTTTCAGTTCATATCGAAAGTTGTTAAAAATATTTTCCCCATTTTTTTTTTCTTTTTGCATTTCACTTTCAGAATGGCTCCAAAGCAAGAAATTTATATAGTCTGTTCTGAAATGAATCCAAGACAATCCTCATCTAATGCTTCAGAATGGGTTGAAATTTAAAAAAAAAAAAAAAAAAAAAATTAAGACGAGCAGGTGACACGCTATAGTTAAGGTACCTTGGCAGAATTTAGTTACAGGCAACAGAATGCTAAATCTACGTATAAGACTACGTATACAAACACAACAGTTTTGATAGCTGAATATTTCCACGGTTCTTGAGCTACTATTGCAATCGCACTTAGTACAGGGAGGTACTGTAAAAGGATAATGCAAACATTAAAGAAGGTATTACGAAAGAATACAATTAATAATGACAAAGTTTGAAGTAGAAATAACTACATCAGGCGTTAAACTCATTACTTAGTTGCACAGTAAAGCTGATTACATATCAGTGCAATGTTGCCTCTAACTTTAATTGTCATTAATATACGAAGCGCTCAAAGACTAGATCTGATTATCCGAACAATGTCAGATATATCAGTGAAATATCGTCTTTGAATTTGAGAAGTGTTATTCGCAGATCTAACGTTCAAAGTTGTTTGAAATTTCGGACAATGTTGCATGCATCAGTAAGAATCTGTTGCTAAATTTCGAATTAGTCATTAACAGAGAGACACGCTGAATGAAGAAATTTGAACATCGAACAATGTTATCAGTGAGATTTAGTCGCTAACTTTGTCATTAACATATATGACACCCAACTAAGTGATTTGATCCTCCGACTAATGTTGGATATATCAGTGAAATATTGTCACAAATTTTGCGAAGTCTCATTAATATAGCTAACACCAATTTGATATTTGTCTTTAACATGTGAGATCTAAGCGTCGGAACAATATTGGATATATCAGTGAAAGAGTGTCTATAACTGAAATCCCAAAGAGATTTTTCCGTCAGAACACAGTAGAAAATGTCATTAAAATCTTATGAAGAGTCTAACATGTTAATATTGCTCCGACGATCACATGTCTTCTTTGAGTGTCCGAATAATATTGGATATATGACAGAAATATTTTCCCTCACATTAAATGAAGAAGCATATGTTGTTTAGAATTTTGGCTCCCCCATAACTTTTACCAGATGTCGTGTTTTATTTTAACAAAATGCAATAAAGAAAGAAATACAAGAAAAAACTATCAAAGGAGGTACAGGAAATTTTAAATGTTCTTGCCGCGAACCATGTTGGCAGCCTTTGATAACTTAAGGCTAAATACTATATTTTGGGGGCACAATACACACACACACACACACACACACACACACACACACACACACACACACACACACACACAAAAAAAAAAAAAAAAAAAACATTTCTCGCTGCTAAGACCCTGGTCTGTTAGATAGAAATAAGGTTGTCGGGACAAAAGGGATTTTTTAATATTAATTATTGTAAGTTTGGTATTTTACAGCATATAAAACTGTTTAATTCTTTAGTCGCTGGAGACAGTAAAAAAAAGTCCATTATCACCTTTTGATTTGATGACATATTTCTTTATCGCGTTGGCAAGCAATTAACTATTGAATATTTTGAGAGAGCATGTTTTTGCTTGTTTTGGCAAGTGGGTCCATCATCTTTCCTCAGCTGTTGATCGCATACCGTAATCTTTTTTTTCTGCATTTTTACTTTTTTTTTCAGTCTCCATCTCCTCAATTGATGTAAACTGGAGATCATATCGGTTAAAATGCAGTCATCAAATTCACAATGGATATTAATCTGAATAACTTATACTATAATGACACTGTTCTCTGAGCTTCAATAAGGATACAAGCAATTATATTCGTAGGGTTATTTCTCCTTATTTTTTAAGAGTGGCCAAGTTCCCCACTAATGAATGAAGCGTGCTCAGAAACGTCACAAAATCTGATTAAAAGAAGACTGATTCATAAGGATACTTGAAAAAGTCCTTGATGGTTGTTGATATCCTTTCTCTAACAATGTTATCGACATCTTGTCTCAGCATTCTCAAACCACTCCTTGGTTTTCTCGTCCTTTGTGAATGAAGTCAGTATTTTTTAATATTCTCTACTGTAATACATACATGCAAAATATATCCATATAAATTAACATCTAATTTGCATAAATACTGTTTTCCGAGCGTTCGTTGATACCTTGTGCATCTTACGATATAATACTGGAGACACATATGTTACGACAATATTTGGAGACATATGTCTTCATATACAGAGATAGTTATAAATCGGGGAATTTCGCTATAAATTTATAAGCAAGGAATGCTTTACCACTAAGTTACGGGAGGACAATACAACAAAGGAAGGCTCAATTATCATATTTAAGAAATGGTCATCCCTCGTGGTCTCGGGTCGGAAAATAAAAATGTTCGAATGTGAGCTATGCTTATGTTAAATAGGGTAATTGAGCTTTAAATAGTTATCAGACCATCTAACTAAATATATTCGGGTTTGCATGCATTTACGTATTACACACACGCACGCACACACACACACACACACACATATATGTGTGTGTGTGTGTGTGTGTGTGTGTGTGTGTGTGTGTGTGTGTGTGTGTGTGTGTGTGTGTGTGTGAAATGGACTAAGTCTGACAATTATTTTAAATATATTTTCTGTTTATAAGTTATTTTATAAATACAAACAGATATGAGAGTTCGGGAGAAATCATTGCTAATTTGTAGTTTAAAAACAGTTATTCGACTTCGCTAACCGGACGCTTCCTCTGTAGCTAAATGTTATATTTTTCCGTTTTCTGAAAAACTCAATAAAAGATTAATTTGGTAATTGAGCTTTACATCCATCTAACCAAATATCTCTTCAGGAAGTATCAGCCATTGACTGCTTATATTTTTTTATTCTTTTCTTTTTTATGCACTCATCATTGGTGAAAGAAAGCATTATGTATGTATGTAACAAAAACTGTACTTCGAACAAAAGACAATGTTGACCAAGTATTTCGGGAAGATGAAGATTTTAATACAAGTTCTTAAACTGGTTAGTATTAAAAAATTTAAGACTGATAATAAATTTTTTGATGTAGTCAGTTAGAATAACTGACTACATTGAAAAATGTATTATCAGTCTTAAATTTCTTTTGGGAAGGAAAATCATTATTTTGTCATTTGACTGCCCATTATGAGCATAACTTAAAACTGTATTTTATATCATATATATATATATATATATATATATATATATATATATATATATATTGTGTGTGCGCGCGTGTGTGTGTGTGTGTATTTTATGTTACACTTTTAAAGCGGGAATTAAATATCGGCGGAAAGTGATTTCAAACTGGCACGAAACATGGTGTTTTATTGTGTGTAATGATTCATAAAAGGTGTTCAAATCTTTTTTCTCCTTGCGTTAATGAGAATCGCACATAAAAGAGGGAATGGGATTTATTAGGAACGATTTTTTAGCTTCTCAACGGGGTTTCCTTATTTTATCTCCTCGTGCTAAACACAGGCAAATTCATCACGGACAACACACACGCATGCGCTCAAGTACATACATACACACACACACGCACAGGCACGCGATAGACCCGGACACAAAAATAA
The DNA here is from genome assembly GCA_903632075.3 of Acanthosepion pharaonis. NCBI lineage: Eukaryota > Metazoa > Mollusca > Cephalopoda > Sepiida > Sepiidae > Acanthosepion > Acanthosepion pharaonis. The sequence goes on from CAHIKZ030000490.1 coordinate 2,097,909, forward strand.
GCAAGCGAGTACGCAGGCTCAAAAACACTGATCTTGCAAACTCAGAAAAACAGTCGTATGTCGCTACACACGCACATTCAAAACGCGCGAAATATACGCAGACAAATGTAAACATACACATATGCACGTGCACACAAGTATAATTGCACTCAGATTTACGCATACGCAGATATATACGCAAAATCATACATACACACAAAGGCACATTAACACACCATACACATTTTTAAAACAAATGTATTGTGTTAAAAAAAATGGATGTCTGTTCAAACGTGTGTATCCACTAAATATAATTTTTCTTGATGGATTGCTTTGTTTTTTTTTACCCTATCAACCCTTTGCAGGTTATTTAAAGCCCGAATATTTTTTGACTTAATAATAATAATTTTCTGATACAAATTCTAATATTTAACTCATAGCTAGGGAGTAGGAGAGCTGGATTCATACCATCCCCTCGTAAGTGAATATGACGAACCTGATGGGAATTGGAACTCGACTCTACGATTTCTCCGTTATCCATTACATCGCGTGCATATCTAAGCTTAGAGCACCTGGTATTCCCAAGCGGTCACTCATCTAGCCACTGACAAGGCTCAACGTTGCTTAACTTCGGTGATCGGATGAGAATCGGTGTTTCAACATGATGCGGCTGTATGTTCTTATAATTTATAGAAATAAGTTGTGTGTGGTTTTGTTTTTTGTTTTTTTGAGAAAAAGATGACATTTCATTCAACAGTAAACGTATCAATGCCAGTAGACAAAAGTCTGAAGGCAAAAGAATGTAAGAATATAAAAATATCAGTATCTCACTCGGGAACCGAGAAAGCGAACGAATGTACATTCTAAGAGGGTTTACGTAATGGTTGGAATTGTAGAAATCAAAGAAGAATCGGTAAACTAACAGATTAAGACCTTGACATCAACAACAAGTACCAACATGGTACATACAAATAATTAGAAATTAATAAAAGAAACGGAATACAACATATACAAGTTGTCCAGAAGATCACCCTACTAGGAACATCCCATATACTAAGAAAAGTGCTATCAATTAAATGACAATTCTCCTATAGGGACTAAGGACCATAGTTTGGACCCGGTTTTACAGGATGCAAAGCAGGAAACATAACATACACAAATAATAATAATAATAATAATAATAATAATAATAACAATAATACTGAAAAATTTGGTGAACTCGAAAAGAAGATTTTGTGATTAATATCTAGAAGCAATTGACAATATTGCATTATGTTTCATGTTATTAGCATCCACTGAATATAAAACTCGGCATAATAGGGTGGGCCAACATCTGTGCTGGAAAATCTGCAACTTTTACGGGAAGGAAACTCCAAGAAAACGATACTAACCCGGTTACAGATCTGTAAGATTGCCTGTAACATTTTTATGAGACTTTACAATACACACATAAACAGCAATCAAAGCTCGGAAAAAACAGAATTTGCTTTCTTATTTGCATAGCAGTCTCTGCTGATTTTAATGTATCTTTGAAGAACTTAAAAAATCTATCAAAATACAAGGGTCTTGAAGTGGAAATCTCAAACATGTTGCACATGAGGACATCAATAATTCCATTTGTAGTTGGAGCCCTCGGATTAATTGGAAAAGGTTCTGATACACTCATTGAAGGGATTCCTGTTAGCCCATGCCTTAAAGAAATAAAAAAAAAATATTCCCACAAGAACAGCCCGCACATTATGAAGAACTTTATCTATGCAAAATGTATGTGAACTTAGGCTTAAAAAATGTTTAGTGAAAAGGCCATGATGCCATTTCTGACTATAGGTCTCTGGCTTGGACCCGGAAGGTAATGAGTGCACACAAGAAATCAAAGGAAATAATAATAATAATAATAATAATAATAATAATCTCTGGTAATTTCACAGTTGTAGACAACTAAAATTACAAATACCAGAAGAGAACGCTATAAAGCTACAGGAATCACTAAGCACAAATAACTTTAGGAAAGGTTGTAAAAATAAATGTTGAGTAATAAAAAAGCAAGCTTACTTATTACTACTGTGAATGCAATACAAAAACTGGCAGGACAACAAAATAAATAAATTGGGAA
>CAHIKZ030000490.1:2105000-2120000 GCA_903632075.3 Acanthosepion pharaonis
CTGGCGGTTTTTTTTTTGCGGGAGTGACTTTATTTGTTTGGATTAATTTATTTTACTTGTTTTTCATTTTCATTTTGTATTATTTATTCTTTTCATTTTTTGAATTTTTATTAAAGTAGTAAAAAATTTGGTCGCTTATTTAATAGCTTTTTTTGGTCTGGGAAATATAATTAAAAGCTATTTATTCGTTCAATATTTAGATTGATTGCTGTAGTATTTTCTGTTATTTTGGAACACCCATTGAAGGTCACACTCTATCAACTACGAAAGTAACGTGCCCCGATGATGATCGAATATTGACTAGAGAGATAAGTTTTCTGCTAACGCTATGTTGAAATCGTCAAGCTACGGTCAAATTCCGATGAGGACACTGGCTTTCGTGTGTTCTCTGAAGTTAAGCAACGTCGAAACACGGTCAGTATTTAGACTGGGAGCTACTTGGATACCGTAAGGAATTTCTGAACTCTGTTTCAGCCTTAAATAATGCAGAAGGAGTTGATAAGAAAGCAAATCAACCAATCAAAAGATTAAAACTTTATGGGAAAAATTCTTGTGTTTTTCTTTTGTGGTTTTAATTTTGGCATCGTTCCCATTCAGTTGTTTACCGAACTCGACTGCTGATCGATTTGCCTCGAAGTATTTAGCCGATCGATCGAACAGTAAAGGGGTATGTGCTTAAAACATGTCAAAGGACTTGGCTAAATTTATCGACCTATTATCTCTAAGAGGTTAGTATATGATGGCTTATTTCTTTCTTCTGGTGAGTGTTTTTATTAGGATTTAAAGCTGGGCCCGAATGAAACATAATGCGAGTATATATAAACGGGGTCATTAAATACTAAACACTTCATATACCTTGGTGTATGCACCAGTGATAACAAATTAAGTATGGGAATTAAGGAAAGTGAACATAGATTAAGTTGTGCTAGAGGTAGTTTCTCTCAATACCACCAATTGCTACAACACCAAAACATTAAACTGAAAACTCATGGAATGTATATAAATAGCCTCGTCTGATAGAAAGTTTCATATGGATGTCATGCAAAGCTCCAAACACATTCAGAAAAATTAAAACTTTCAGTTGTATACAACCGCTTTCTCAGATCAATGTTTAAGAAAGCTTAAAGCCAGTGAGGCCTGTACGTCCTCGCGATGACCACACTTCTTCGAACCCTGTGAACTGACGCTACATAATCACAAAAAACTGTACCAAATAACATAAATGACATTACTTGAGGACTTTTAACAGCAGCAATAGCTAAAATGGTTATCACATGTAAATTGAGGAGAAAATAATGATATAATCAAGAGGTTCCACACTACTTCAAACAAAAGGTTAGAAAGGAAACTACAGCATTACTGGAAAGAGCGATAACAGCTACTGGACTATTGTTGGGTGACGTTTTAAGCTCCCAGCTTAATATCGTATTCTGTAGATTCTCCTTTTAGTTTTTTCTGGGTAATATTTTTTGGGGGTAATATTTTTTAATAAGTTGGTTAATGTTCCAAATATTAGTTCCAATTTATATATATATATATATATATATATATATATATATATATATATATATATATATATATATATATAAGCAAAAGCATACGACTAAAGCAAACAAAGGAGTGGCTCAAGAATAAGCACATTAAGGTAATGGAGTGGCTTAGTCAGTCTCGGACCTTAATTTTTTAGAGAATCTATGGAGGGAGCTGAAGCTTCGAGTTCCCCAACGAAAACCTACAAACTTTAATATAAATATTTATATTTTACAATAGAAAAAAGAAAAATGTTCAAAAAATTAATAATTCCTAGATTTCTTTTTACATTCTATTTCTCACTTTCAAGACGGACCTACCCTGAAAATAATAGACCTTTCGTAATTTTGTAAGGTGGCAAACTCAGAAAATCAGCAGGGGATGAAATACATATTTTCCCCACTACATATATATATATATATATATATATATATATATATATATATATATATATATATATATATATATATATTCAAGAATGTTTGAACAATCAAGATATATTATATCTATTTTTATTTTAATCCTTTCAAATTCAAGAATCAATTTCTTAATATTGCCATAAAAGTCATGAAGGAAGGCGCAGTAGTTTTTTCTCATTAATTTTATTTTCTTAAGTACTTTAAATCTGATCCATGATCATCTTCGGGGATGAATTGCTAACTTGTGTAATAGGTAGTTGTGAAGTGCGCAAAGTATTATGTTCTTTTTGATTTATGTTAATATTACTAACAGATTGTCTAATTAGTTTGAGCTATTAAAAATATGAACATAAATCAAAAATAAATAACCCTAAACCGACTATGCCGCAATCAAATACAATCTAACTGCAAAGAAGATGAAAAAATCCTATAAATCTCATAAGTACTAATATATCCCCCACACATCCAAGTAAAAAAATAAAACTAATTATATACTATACTAAATTTAATACAACCAACTTAATCATCCGCAATAACTCTTCCAATATTGTATATCAATTTAAATGCCCTTTGGGAGATTGTATCTCTGACAAAAAAGTAAAAATATATGTTGGTTTTATGACAACAATATTATCATGGCGGCTGACAATACACATGGCAAATTTCAATAGCCCAACATTTAAAGGAATATCCCTGTCCACATTCACGATTTAGAGAAATATTAATTGACAATATATGTATATTTCACCATAAAAGTAAAAAAACAAAAACTTCAAATTGTTGAATCCCTCTATATAGTAAAAATTAGAACCAGCACTAAATAATTATGAGTAGAGCAACAATGTTTTAAAATGTCTATAATAGCAAAGTTATAAAATACCAAAATTTTTATTTTAAAAAAGTTACAATTACAACAGCAATGTTTTAAAATATTTAACTGTAATTTAAAATATATATATACATAAATATAAATTAAGTTACCTACCTTGATAACGTTAATTTTTGAATCAACAGAGCGCGTTTCACGCACATTTACAAAAAAAATTCACAACTATCTATTACATTAGTTTTTACTTTAACAATTCACTCCAAGAGGATCTTGGATGAGATTGAAAGTATTTGGGAAAATAAAAGGAATGAGAAAAACTACGGCGCCTTCCTTAATGTGTTTAGCGTCAACATCAAGAAATTTATCCGGGAAGTTAAAACGATGAAAATAAGCATAGACAAAATATCACTAGATTATTCAACAAAGCATGCTTGAATGAAAATATGCTATATATATATATATATATATATATATATATATATATATATATATATATATACATTAGTGACTATTACAGCTAATAATGCATGACCCTTCGGTAAATCGAATCGAGTTCTCTCAGTCACTGTGTGTTTATCTAAAAACAAATACACTTAAATTCCCCTTCACCCACTGATTAGTGGTAGAATCCCCGACTGACGCTAATACAGTCGGGTTTCGAACATAGCTAGAGGCAACCGGGCGTCTTGTCACACTGATGAGGTGTGATACAGCGAAACAGTCTGTCTGTGGATGAAATATATATATATATATATATATTTAAATTTAGCAGAATAATTCTGTGGATAAAACAAATTGATATAAAAATGACAATTGGAAAAAAATTAGTTTTTTGCAGACGCTTTTAGTCTACCAACTTTATCAAAGGCAAAGACTGAAAGCGAAATGTCTTGTTGTTATAGTTACCATTATCCAGAAAGAGGCTTACGTAAGAGCGTCTCTCTTTTTAAATTTTGCATTTAATGTTACTTGGACAACAAAACATTTCGTTTACATTGTTTGCCTTGATAAAGTCGTAAGACGACCGCATCGTCATTTATATGGCATATATATATACATACATACACACACACACACACACACACACACACACACACACACACACACACACACACACACACACACACACACACACACACACACACATACACATATATATATATATATATATATATATATATATATATATATATATATATATGTATATAAATAAATAAACCTAGCTACGGAAGACAGTCGATTAAGCGAGAACAAATTTTCTACCTTTAAGCTAAATTTCTCTCATCATAGATATTTTTATATCTGCACAGTGTTGTATCCAAGCGTAAACAAAGATTAATTTAGAATGGAATTTTTATAAATCCGACAGATTTTTTATTAATTTAAACCTTATTTTTAAGGAATACCTGTATTTAAGTAGGTGCTCCGTTTATCTATTAAACAGTATATTTATTTATTTTCGTCTACCGGCCTGAATTTTCGAGGAATCTCTCCGGCAGGATATATATATATATATATATATATATATATATATATATATACACACACACACACACACACACACATATATATATATATATATATATATAGTGATTTTCTAAGGGGCCAAAAGTATGGGGCATCCAGTGAGGACGGACGCACTAATCAGTTGTAATTATTCTAGCGGGATATGCTTGCTAAGCAATACCTCTCGTCGAGCAACCCAATGATGTGCGTGTGCGCGCGCGCGTGCGTGCGCGCGCGCGCGCGTGTGCGTGTGTGTGTGTGTGTGTGTGCGTGTGTGTGTGTGTGCGTAAACTAATACGGTGGAGGGAGTACATCACTTTTCCTTCTGAGATGCCTCACGTTAACGAGTGAGTCGATTGGGAGTTTGATATCATTCAGTTCCCGCGAAGCGATTATGTCAGGGTTTTTTTGTTGTTGTTGTTTTTTTTTTTTTGGCTTTTTATAAGAAAAATCCATTTTTTGTTGGCTTTTCGTGTACAATCTAATCAAGAAAAATATGTCCATATAAGAAATTCAGTTGGGCTATGTCGGTTTTGGAAAGATCGTAAACTAATCATAGGAAAATATCAACTTTTCTCTGGTGGAGGAATCTTTAATCGAATAGAAAGCAGTAATCGAAAATGAGCCGAGGCATTTAATGTATTCTGAAATAGATAGCGATAAGGCAAATATGAGATTAGGTAAATTAAGTCTAAATCAGGAAACAATCTTTTTCCAGCTCTGGGTTTAAATAGAAAGCCAGACCGAGTTCTTTAGCCTTAGTTGGCATTTTTGTTGTTGCCGCTGTTGGAAGTCTTCAAGTAATGTGGTTTTTTTTTGTGGTAAGGTTCTTTGTGATTCTATAGAGCCAGTTTATAAGATCTGCTGAAGTGTTGTCTTCTTTAAAACTCAGAGGATTTATCCACTTGAAGTTATTTTTAGTCATTGATCTGAGACAACGGTTGTATTTCACAGATAGTTCAGACATTCCAGAACCAAGGAAGATTGTTTATGGACTAAAAATTAACAAAGGAAAAAGAGTAATTGGACATTAAATAACTAAACAAATGTTGATATGTTGTAAAATCAACCAACCAAAAACTTTGCAAAGAAGTTGAAATATTTTAAAGTCTGAGAAAAAAAATTGAAATCATCAAGAAAAGAACGAGAAAAGCTGATATTTCTTTCGTTGACTCGAATGCATTTTTTTTTCAATTTCAATATCCCCGTAAGCTGTCCAAATTGGCTTGTTAATTCGAATAGAAGTAATTTTTGTCCCGTAATATCTGAAATCCTCTAGTGAAAACATCTCAATTTTTCTGCCTTTTACTTGTACTTTTTTCGTGTCAATCAGTCCCTCCTGCTTTATTACATAGATTGTATTTTTTTTTTGCTTTTTTGACTTATATTTTCAGTTCATTTCGCCTTCTATGAATTTATGTCTTTATTTTTATCTAATAGCTATAATGTGTATATTGAGTCTTCCTTTTGTTTCTTAGTTCCTTTCAGTGTGAAGACTGCTGAAAAGTTATCAGCCTGAACAAGAAGGCATTCGAAAATAAATCGTGTGGTCATTTGGTCAGATTTCAGCAAATGGGTCCAGCTGAGAACTTTTCAACATCTCCACAAATCTGTCGTCTTCCTCGATTTCCTTCTTTTCTTTATTACTTTTCTTTCGATATTGTTCGTCTCTCGACGCTCTTTTTGTTTCTCTATTTTTTTCACTACTTTTATTATTGATTTTAACATTTATCTAAAAAGAATGTTTTCATTTATTTTCTGTTCATGTCTTATGTGATTTTTATTCAGTTTCTTTCCTCCTCTTTTAGTTTTCTATTTTTTCCTTCTTTTTTTTAGTAATGTTGTTCTTCTCTAACTTTCACTTTCTTTCTTCTCATTATTCCTTTATGTTTTTGCTCTTTTTCTTCTCCTTCTTCATATCTTTCTTTCTTTTTTATTGTCTTTGACTTTTTTCTCTTTTTTATTTCTTTTCCAGATATTTTTCATTCTTTTTTCTACTTTATCTACTTTCTTTCTTTATTCAATTTTTTAAACTTTTTTTTCGTTTTTTTTTCATTCTCTTTCATGATATTTTTATTTATTGCTTTTCAACTCTAATTCTCTTGTTTCTTTCTTTCATTCTTGCAAATACACATTACTCCATCTCTTTTTTTTCCCCGCTGGTTTCTTCTTCACTTTTTCTTTGTTTTTTCTTTCTGACCAAACCATGTCGCCATTGATACATTTTTTTCTTTGTTTCTTTACCTACTTGAAATTTTCTTCATATTCTTTTCACCTCCTAAACGTTCATCAAGTCAGATCTTTTTACTTGTTGCTTCTTGTCTCGTTCTTCTTCCGCACATCTGTTATTCATTTCTTCTACCTGGCCTTTTCCCACCACCATATTCTTTCTAACCTACCCTCATACAACTTCTTTCTCTCCTTTTTCTCTTCTCTACAATCTTAAGAATCAAACACCCCGACCGACATCAAACCCAAAAGATGCAGTGTATTTACGTCCTGTTCCACTATGGAACCCAAAATCTTCAAACCTTTCTAATAAAGAATGGAGAGTCAAACCAAAGAGGCGGATTTCCAGAGAACCAACGAGAAAACACTTGAACCAGACACTGCGTCATTCAACGCATTTATCAATCGAAAAAGATTGAGCTGAAACCATATGATGTCACACTGAAGATTAAGCTGATCATTAGGGAATGCCAATATCAACATGTCCTTGGTATGACGATAAACTACATCCGGCAGCAAAGCTTCTGATCTGGAGTTTTTGAGGAGCGTAGAACCACCTCTTAATTGCTGTTGTGGCACCTGTTATGGCCCGAGTTATGGGCAATTAGTAAACCCCCAAACTAGGTTCAAAACATGAAAATATAGAAATACATTAGAAGGAATTACCAGCAATACATTTTCATGGTAAAAATTTAAAAAAAAAACACCATTATCAAAAGATTCGGTATTAAGTGACCCATAAGGAGTTGATGTGCCGTTTAAAAAAGCAAAAACAAACTAATAGCAGCAAACAAGTTCAATGAAGATGAATTATCCTCAGGCGTATAAAATCATTCTTCAAATTCATTGCACTGGAAGAAAGTAAGTTTGAAAACTATATTGTTTGTTATCTCATTGTAGAATAAGAAGATAACATTTGAAAGTTAACATAAATAAGCACTAGATTGCCTCTTTTAACGTGACGGTAGTAAATCGAATACCCGCGTTGTGATCTGTGTTTGTTTAGTCGAGTGCAGCTTGTTTAGTCAAATGCAACATTCTATTCATACGAATCTATCGGAAAAATATTGTCGGCATTAAATAACACATTGAGGTTGATATATCGTAAAGCAAAATAAACCAAACCAAACCAAACCATGAAACCTCCCCTTCCTCTGTGCGGTAATTATGCAACATTCACAGCCATATACGCGGATTGATATTACATATTAGTTCAACACTTTCGTTTTTGTTTCTAATGCATTTTGTCTGTATCTTAAAACCTTTTTTTTTTTTTTTTAGCTTTTGGAAGACAACATTCGCTATTCTTTCGGATTTCTGTGCCATATTTTTCGTCGTCGATAATAAAAGACTTGGCTCCGAGCAAATGTCGTTTTCGCGTTCAATGAATTTTACCTCGCGCCTCCCTCCAACTCTTTCTCTTTCCCCTCGCTCTCTCTCTCTCTCTCTCTCTCTCTCTCTCTCGCATTTTTATACGCGCTCGCATACAGAGGGACATTCAGTGGTTTATTTTTATATAAATACATGCATATCAAATGTTTACAACATACATTTTAGCAGAAATTCTCGCCGAGTTTCTACTGAATACTTACACACTTGGCTAATACATACATATTCACGCCTCAAGATTGAAAAGGGCATCAAAGCGTGACACTGACAGTCACCATGAAGAATTGATTTCTTTCTTCTCTCTCTCTCACACACACACACACACACACACACACACACATATATATATATATATATATATATATATATATATATATATATATATATATATATATATATATATATTCTTATAGCACTGATATCACTTAAGTGATTTGTTATATTTTGGGAGTGTTGTTGTCATATGTTCAGTGCATAATTATCAGTTTAAGACAAGAGACGAAGTCTTGTAACGGAGGATAAAATTCATGTACTACATTAGTTATTTTCCATGAAACATCGGCGAAATGTGTTTAAATTCTGAGTCTGTTACGTTCCCTTTGCACGAATGCTTTTGGGAAAGGCCAGAAACCATCTCTTATCTCCTCCAGCTATGTGATAAATAGTAGAGTAAACTGAGATCTCTAGCCTTGATTAGCTGTTAGTCTACAATAAATACAATTACGAATTCAAAATCATGAAGAATCTAATATGGAAACCCCGCCACCGTTTTTCCTAGGATATCATGACGATTCATGTAAAAATGCGAAAGCTGCTAATCTGGAGATACATCTGATTTAAAACAGGAAATAAGAAAAGATTCGTGGAAAAATTGTGACCGCCATGGCAGATATACGCACTTCTCTGCCTCTTTTTCCTCAACACCTCCCTCCATCTGTTTCTCTGTCTCATTTTGATACACGCTCGCGTACAGAGGGACATTCAGAGATCTTTAGAAAAATACATGTATATCAAGTGTTTCCAACATACATATTAGCAGAAATTCTTACCTTTTTTTGTTTTCTACAGTGTCCCCACGGGATCGCACTTTCATAGCTGCCTTAGGTAGATACAAAGACAATGATTCATAAATAGACATAGACAGATTATGGTTACAGGGATAGAGATAAAAATACTCTCACGCACAGATATAAAGACACGCAAACATTTATATATATATATATATATATATATATATATATATATATATATATATATATATATATATATATATATGTATGTATGTATGTATTAAAATATATATATATATATTTTCTACAGATATATTATGAGAACATTAACACATTGTCGACATGAAAAACAAAAATACACTCTCAGTCAAATAATGAAAAAAGTTACTAATATGCAAAAACAGACTTTCAGAGGAGAGTCTTTCAAAACCTTTGGATTTCGAGTAACTATACAACATTTCGCTTTTGTTTATCATCGTTTGCCTTGATAAAGTCGGATGGCAAAACGCGCCGACAAAAACTAAGTACTATTTTCCTATTGTCTATTTAATGCTATTTGTCTTTTCTACAGATTTATTCTGAGAACTTTTATACAAACACACACACACACACAGATACACAGACACACATACACATATATATATATATATATATATATATATATATATATATAAATATATATATATATATATATATATATATAAAGAGAGAGAGAGAGAGAGAGAGAGAGAGAGAGATCCATTAATGCATATTGAATGTAACCAACAGTCTAAATTTAATTGGATTTTCTTGGTATATTGGTATATGCCTCCCTGGAAAGCCCATTATAACAAAGGAGAAAAAGATGCCTTGTTTATATATATATATATATATATATATATATATATATATATATATATATATATATATTCTATCAACCCTCTAAGTAACGTATTTCGTTTGAGTAAAATAAAACAATGAGATTCTTAAATTTCAGTTGAAATACTCATGTATTTATTTAACTAAGGAGTCTTACAAATAGATACACAGATAGATAGATAGATAGAAGGAAGATATATATATATATATATATATATATATATATATATATATATATATATATATATATATATATATATATAGTTTTGCATGATTTGCATCTTCAGTGTCTTCTGAATGTAATCTCTATGCCTCAGCATCATATGGTGCACTGCTCTTTGCATCATATGGTGCATTTTGTTTTTTTCCAGCTAAATCATTTTCTAGAGATTGGCGATGGATTATAACCACTTGGCTACTCCATCGCAAAACAGCACTCAAGTACCAGATTTTGCTTATATATATATATATATATATATATATATATATATATATATATAAAATATATATATATATATATATATATATATTTGTTCTACTTGTATTGAGCACTCGTTTAAGAATAGTATTTTTAGTTATTGGAATTTATTCCGTATATACTAATCCTATACTTGCATATATATATATATATATATATATATATATATATATATATATATATATATATATATATATATATATATATAAAATTTTATCATATATGTGTGTGTGTGTGTATAAATATAATATGATAAAAATATACTTTCACATTATGCTACTTTTATGAATTAAAGTTATCAATATCATGGATTGAGCCGATGCAAATATAAAAGTGGATATTGACGTTAACGCCCTGCGTCGACAGTCTGTTTCATACTGAAACACAATCATCAGGCAACATATACTGAAGCAGAAGTAGATCAGGATCAAGCCCATGCAAAACTAGTATATAGATACAAGCCACATAAACAAATTGGGCCCCAATTCAAACAGGTGATTAAATGTTTTTGAACTTAGTAATAAATATTTACCAATGTTCTTATAATTACCACTTCGCTATAAAAGATCTTCTTAACCTTCTTTATAAAGGTCAATATTCTATACTAAATGATGCGCATTTTCATCTACAAGATGACCTCAAAATCGTAAGCGCATTTTACATGACCCATCTGCAATCACCTCTATTATTTAGTTAAGATTGGTGACAATGGTACAGTTGAGATAGAATACATTCTATTAATATTGGTTTGAAGCAAAGAATGAGTTTTCTTATTACTGTTACGCCATGGAGAGGTGCCTAAATTCTGCGACATATCGTAATAAGGCCATGAAGGATAAGACATCTGTTCATATTAGAGCTAATATTCAGATATAAATATCGATCATATTATATAGTTTTGAAAGAAAGTAATAGAAATCAATGACAAATTACGTGTTTAATCGTTATTTAAGTGAACGGGTGCGCATTCATCACTGCATAATAAAGCCCCTTTTTCCAATCGAATTTGTTAATTTAATCTCAAATAAAAGGGGGCAGAGCTTAAAACATGATTAATGATTCACCATTGGAGAATAAGATATGGAATATTTTTTCTCGGTAAAAGAAAGAAAGAACGAAAGAAAGAAAGAAAGAAACAAACAAACAAACAAACAAACAAACAAGAGCTTGTCCGAAGAATTCATTTTGAAGAAAGAAATAAAAGTGATTTCAAGGAATTATTAACGAAAAAAGGTGTCCGAAGAATTCATTTTCAAAAAAAAGCAAGAAAAGCGATCCCAAAGAATTATCAACGAAAGAAAAAATGAAAGACAAAAAAAAAATGAAAGAAAGAAAAAAAGAAAGAAGAACGTGTTTGAAGAATTAATTTTGAAAAAAGAAAGAAAGAAAGAACGTGTTCGAAGAATTCATTTGGAAAAAAGAAAGAAAAGCGACCCCAAAGAATTATTAATAAAAGAAAGAAAGAAGATGATTAATTCGTAAGGGTTAATTTACAAAGGATACAAGAAAGAAAGAAAGAAAGAAAGAAAGAAAGAAAGAAAGACAGAAACCGAAATGAACATGCTTCATATTTTGAAAGTGAAAAAATGAATCCAATAACATCAATGGCTGACAGATTTTAAGATAAACCCATTCACTCCCGATATAATTTGATATAAAATTTTATCATGCAAGCATTTCTACGAGCTGTATTAACAAAAAGGAAAATAAATCAGGACATGTGCCATAGATTGAGAGTTTTCAAAAAAGTTTCACACTGTAGAGAGTTTGATTCTCAATGTACACTTGACGTGGGTGGGAGAAAGCTCAGCATGTTGCCCAATATTTGGCGATTGAAACAGCAAGAACGTAAATAATTCGAGAAGGTAAAGATCATATGTGTGGAGATGTAATTATTAATTTGTAAACGTCAAATTCTCTTATATATCAGGAATTCATGGCGGTTTCTGAATCCAATAATATTTCTCATATTTATAATTAGCGGATACTCGTGTTAAAATGATGCTGAGTCACACACGTGTACCCACTAACTATAAGGGTTACAGTAATGTGTGCGTGTGTGCTTATGCGTGCGTATGTGTACGCATATATATATAAGCATATGTGGAGAATTGAGACAGTGAAAGAGCATTTTATTGACATTGCCTTTCACCTTAGTTTACAATATAAAGCTTTCTCACTGTCTCAGTTCTCTACATTTGTTCGAATCTATATCATACCAATAAATACACACACACGCGCGTGCACACACACGCGCGCACACACATACATATATGTATGTAAGTATGTATGAATGTATTTCGTATATTTTGGGAGAATGTTTTCATATATATATATATATATATATATATATATATATATATATATATATATATAAATGGACTCTCCCGTCGGTTTCGACGTATGAGGATCTGCCAGTTTATTGATTCAGTTATGAAAGTTTGTGCGATAATCTTAAGTGGCATTTAAGACCCGCTAGTGATTTACAAAGGAGGCCACATATGTAGCAGGTGTGAGAATTGTGAGATGAGATCACTGTTAGATTCGCTGACCTTTTAGATCTTGCTCTCGCTTCTTGAAGATGATTCAGACAAGCAGATTTAAAATTGCTGAGTCCACTAAAACACGTTGATCTCCATTCTACCCGCTCCAAAGCTAAGTGCTCAAGGGTGTTATGTGATATATTAACTGCTGACAAGTTGCTTTTCAGCTTGTCTTTGTATCTTAGCCATGGTCGTCCTACATTCCTGTAGCCCTGATCTAACTGGCTGTACCTTAGGATCTTGGGTATCCTGTCACCAGACATTCTCAAGGCATGACCAGTCCAGCGTAACTGAGATTGTATGATAAAAGTCTCGATTCCTCCAATATTACACCTGTTAAACAGGTCTACGTTAGATGTCCTATCTTGAAGCCTAACTCCACAGATTGCCCACAGACAGCTATTATGGAAAACATCCAGCTGGCGTATATGGTACCTGTATGGAGTCCATGACTCTGAGCCATACAAAAGGATGACAAGTACAACAGCTTTGTAAACCTGAATTTTCTTATCCAGTCGAATACCCCAGACATTCCACAAGTGATGGCGAAGTTTGCCGAAAGCACTGGTAGCCTTAGCAATCCGATGCATGATTTCATCATCTAAAGTTCCACTGTAATTAACTTTGCTACCAAGATATGTGAAAGACTTTACATAGTTCAGGGGTTTGTCTTCTACTCTCAATGGTCTCTCTGGAAATTTGTAGAATGATGGTTTTTGTTTCTCACCACGCAATTGCTTCGGAGTAGGACAAGGTTGGTGCACAACTTCAGTTTTCTTTATGCTAAGTGTAAGACCAAATACTTTACATGCAGCAGAGAAACGATTTATTAGATGTTGGGCCTCCTCAAAGGATGTCGCTACAAGAGCCGCATCATCAGCAAACAACAAATCACGAATAATATGCGTACGAAGGTGGGTCTTCGCTTTGAAGTGCTGATGATTGAAGAGACCACCAGTTGTTCGAAACTGAAACTTGACGCCACTCTCTGTGTCTGCAAATGCATATTTCAGCATCACCGAGAAGAAAAGGGCAAAAAGGACAGGGGCCATGACACAACCTTGCTTGGTGCCATTTGTGACATTAAAGGATTCCGACATCATACCATCAGACACGATGTTAGCTTTCATTCCTTCATGAAAGGAGATGATGACCATTAGTATGTTTTCAGGAATGCCGAGTTTTCTCAAGACTCGCCAAAGAGCCTCTCGATTCACAGTGTCAAAGGCCTTCGTGAATTCTGCAAACACCATGTATAACTCCTGGTTTTTCTCGCGAACCTTCTCTGCAACCTGACAAAGAGAAAATATCATGTCAATGGTGCCCCGACCCGACCTAAAACCACACTGCGATTCGGGATAGATGTCGTCAACAAGGTGTATAATGATTCTGTTTAGAATCAGTCTCGCTAAGATTTTGCCTGCAATTGAAAGTAGTGATATCCCCCGATGATTATCACAGGCACCTGGAACCCTTGTTTTTGTAAAAGTGTTTGATAGAGGCGTCTTTATAATCCTGTGGGACACAGCTTGCCTTCCATATCTCCACAGAAAGGAGATGTAACCTTTTTACCAACTTTTTGCCACCATGCTTATACACTTCTGGTGGAATAGGAATCTTAGGACTAGGTGATTTTCCAGATGAGATTTGCTTGATGGAATCAATTACCTCTTGATAAGTAGGTTCAAAAGACAACTCCGAATATATATATATATATATATATATATATATATATATATATATATATATATATATATATTGACATGCCTCATTAAATAATTTAAAAGTTTTGTCTATTATTCATAACTAGCAGCATGGCCCGGCGTTGCCCGTGCTTGATTTAAAAATCGTACGACTCATACAGCAATCGCTATCACTTGACTTAAAATATTTTTGCCCTTCCTTGCCTTTAAAGGAGTGCCCTCTGCCGTGCTGATGTTGCTACTTCTTGCCTATCTCACATTGCGAATTTTTTCTAAGCTCTATACTAAACATTAAATATGTTACGAAAAAAGAACTAAACAAAATAAACACAAAACGATCAGCTTTAAAAAAGGACTCGTAACTGGAAAAACAGAATGAAAAAAGAATGTTAACAACAAATACTTTTTCACACCCAACCCAGTTCTGCGGAATCAAAATCAACGTTGAGTTTAAACAAGCGAATGAACCAATTGGAGTAACGTGCCTTGCAGATTTAAATTTTTCA
>CAHIKZ030000490.1:2127500-2158092 GCA_903632075.3 Acanthosepion pharaonis
CACACACAACACACGCAATACAATAATAAGCAGATAGATATATTTAATGGCTGGCCGCTGGTATCCAAATGTACCTGTCTGCCAGGGCGGTTATCTAATCCCTGTTGAGGATGGCTGCTCAGGCAAATATGTGTTTGTACAAAACTCACAGATCCCACGTGTGGCTTATATATACTGCAACTCTGCTGAGTGAACCGTGGTTACAGTTTCTGGTAGAGAGCGCCTCATCTGGCGTGATCAGCTGTTTGAACAAAGTTAAAAATTCCCCTTTCCGACCATGAAACTCCCACCGTGGTCGATATCGATAAGGAAGTTGAC
The DNA here is from genome assembly GCA_903632075.3 of Acanthosepion pharaonis. Classification (NCBI taxonomy): domain Eukaryota; kingdom Metazoa; phylum Mollusca; class Cephalopoda; order Sepiida; family Sepiidae; genus Acanthosepion; species Acanthosepion pharaonis. The sequence goes on from CAHIKZ030000490.1 coordinate 2,127,819, forward strand.
CTTCATGTCATCATTGTCTGAAGTGGGGTTCCAGCGTGCGGCACCATTGGCAAGTCGGGAAAACCATTCCACGGGATGATTGAAAAACTTATGGGTGAAATTGGGTTGACGGAATTATTCGTTGATGGTCGTGCTAGCACGACAGCCGCACGCACGCACGCACACACACACATACACACACACACACATATATATATATATATATATATATATATATATATATATATATATACAGTGTAACCCGGATATAAGAGACCCGGATATAAGAGAAACCCGGATATAAGAGAGATTTTCTCTGGTCCCAAATTAGAGCCTGTGTTAATATATATAAATTAGACCAAACCCGGATATAAGAGACTTCTTTTCCGGTCCCGACAACTCTCTTATATCCGGTTTACACTGTATATATATATTTATTTATATTAAATTTGCCTTTTAGTGATATTAGGTGTGATAATTAGCTGTGAAAACGACTCCAATAAGGTCAAAGTTTCATCTGTTAGACTGTACAATGAGTTTTATAAGACACTGTGTAGAAAAATATTTGTTAGGAAACATACATGCAATATATACTGTGCCAAAATTAAGATATGAATATATATGCAAACATAATAATAATAATAAAACAGGAATGGTTACAGGAAAACCGATTTCTACAAATCGTCTCATCTTTTGAGGGACTTCACCTAGTCAAATATATACTGTATATTTCAGCTTCAAGAATGCGGCTAAATTTTGACATGCAATTTGTTTTGTTTTTTGGGGAAAGGAGGGGGAACGGTGGGGAGAAGAAAAATTAAAATTAAAATAATTTTCAGCATGTAAAATGCAGTGTAAATTCTTAAAACTTAATTTCAGGAAAAATAACTGCATCTTCAATGTCAGCAACTATTACACACACACACACACACACACACACACACACACATATATATATATATATATATATATATATATATATACACGCACATATTAGGGTTGCTCCAAACATTATGCCTCTAATATGTAGGTTCATGACGTCAGAGTTGGAAATTGGTTGGTATGGCAGTTGATGTTGTACATTCTCACCAATAACCTGTAATTCTCTCCGCTTGTAACAAATATCAGAACCCTTGCTAAACAAATGTGCTAATTAGGTGTGAAAATGACTCCAATATAGCCAAAGTTTCATCTGGAGACAGCACGATAAAAAGCCTTTATTTATAAGACGGTAAGTATTAAGAATTTAAATTTTAATGTATTTGTGTGTTTTGTTTGTGTGTGGTGTATGTATGGGTGCCTATATATATATATATATATATATATATATATATATATATATATATATATATATATATATATATGTGTGTGTGTAGGTGTGCATAGGTGTATATATATATATATATATATGGGTGTGTGTACGTTTGTATATATATGTTTTATATATATAATTATAATTTATATTTTTTTTTTTTTTAAATAATAACAAAAAATACTAAAGAACTTTGGATAATTTACGTAACGAGTTCTTTCCCATTTTCTATATATTTTTACACACACACACACATACATATATATATATATATATATATATATATATAATCTAATATATACGGGTGTGTGTGCGTTTGTATATGTATATATATATGTGTATGTGTGTGTGTGCACATATACATAATCTAATTAAAAAACTTCTATTTTAATTTATGTTGTCATATATATATATATATGAAGAAATTTTGAAAAACAAACAAAAATCCTTAAATGTAGTTAAAATGAAAGAAATGTCGACGTCTGACGTTTCGGTTTAATAAACCTTTTTCAAGACAATATTCATCAAAATACAATTCAGTTCAATATGACAAATACGATGGACATAAAAACACAAGTCTTATTCAGAACAGATAACTGAAAATTTTAAAATGATCAGCCTTCCGTCTAACATGGTCACGCCGTCGTCACATGGGCGACGCTTTTCATAACGTATTCCTAAAAGTTTGTGATTATTTTGAAATGAAAAGAAAATGAAAAGAATTCTATTAGGTTCTAAAATTCTTATGTGTATGCTTGTCGAGCATCAATCTCGCTAAAAAAGGGGGGGAAATATTAAAGAAACCAGGTCTAGTATTCACCGTGCGTGAGATGGATATTATACCTGCTTCATAAATCCTCCTGAGATTTTTATTATGAAAATATTTTAATACTTTCACGGAATCGAAATCGAATATGATCTGCTTTAGTTGTGTGTACAACTAAAGCATTGTTAAAATTACCGAGACGAATATCTCGTTTATGTTCAAAAACACGAGATTTTAAGGACCTACCTGTTTCACCCACATATTTTAGGTCACAATTTTTGCATGATATTTGATAGATGCAAGCATCGGATGTAATATGTTGTCTGCTGGTGCTATTTAATAAACTACGGATAGTCCTAGTAGGTAATATAGTAGTTCTAAATTTTTAATGCATTTAGATTATGAGAGATACGTTCGGTCAAATGGTTATTTGGCAAAAAGATGCGACCAAACGAAATATTATTATCAGAGGCAGCTGAAATTGTATCTTTCATTGATCTAGTTGTAGTGGCCTTTGAGGTGTCATTTTGCGCTGATGAGTGAATTTTCAACGCTTTATTTTTAGCTCTCTGTAATAATTGTCTCGGATACGAAAGATTTGAAAAGGTATCCTCAATATATGTAAATTCATCATTTAAATATTTTGATGAACAGATGCGAAGAGCCCTCAAATAGAATCCAATAACAATACCCCTCTTAGTGTTAGTATCATGGTGAGAGTAAAAATGTAAATAGTCATTTTTACATGTAGGTTTACGATATACTTTGAATTCTAATTTATTTTTATTTTTAATGAGTAATATGTCTAAAAAAGGTAAGGAATTATTAGATTCAAGTTCATAGGTAAATTCTATAGTAGGTTCTATTCTATTTAATCTATCAGTAATCTCGTTTAAATCATGCTTATGTGGGTAGATAAATAAAATGTCATCGATGTATCGAAAGTAATGTGTATCAGGTGGAATGACATCTTTAAAAGGTCCAGATTCAAGAAATTCTAGAAATTCTAGTAATTTGTTATCTATATCAATATTTCATAACAATATAACAAATTACTAGCTAGCTTAGACATCAAATCTTTATATACTAATATACCTGTTGATAAATGCATTAAACAATTAGAGAACCACCTTAAGAAAATTGACTTTAAGCTACCTATCTCTATCTCGAAATGCATCAAATTATGCATCCTTTGCACTTCACATTGTTTCTTCCAATATAATAATATTTATTATAAACAAAAATTTGGTTTACCGATGGGGAGTCCTCTCTCTGGATTCCTAGCACGCATATTTCTAGACTATCCGTAGTTTATTAAATAGCACCAGCAGACAACATATTACATCCGATGCTTGCATCTATCAAATATCATGCAAAAATTGTGACCTAAAATATGTGGGTGAAACAAGTAGGTCCTTAAAATCTCGTGTTTTCGAACATAAACGAGATATTCGTCTCGGTAATTTTAACAATGCTTTAGTTGTACACACAACTAAAGCAGATCATAATTTCGATTTCGATTCCGTGAAAGTATTAAAATATTTTCATAATAAAAATCTCAGGAGGATTTATGAAGCAGGTATAATATCCATCTCACGCACGGTGAATACTAGACCTGGTTTCTTTAATATTTCCCCTTTTTAGCGAGATTGATGCTCGACAAGCACACATAAGAATTTTAGAACCTAATAGAATTCTTTTTTTCATTTTTTTTTTCATTTCAAAATAATCACAAACTTTTAGGAATACGTTATGAAAGCGTCGCCCATGTGACGACGGCGTGACCATGTTAGACGGAAGGCTGATCATTTTAAAAATTTTCAGTTATCTGTTCTGAATAAGACTTGTGTTTTTATGTCCATCGTATTTGTCATATTGAACTGAATTGTATTTTGATGAATATTGTCTTGAAAAAGGTTTATTAAACCGAAACGTCAGACGTCGACATTTCTTTCATTTTAACTACATTTAAGGATTTTTGTTTGTTTTTTCAAAATTTCTTCATTCTGTCGGATTTATATCCATTTACACTTGCTTATATATATATATATATATATATTACTCTATATTTTCATTCAACTTTACTCATATATTTACACATATATGGTGGGTAACTGAATGATGAACTGGAAAAATGTGACACGTTTCGAAAGGACTTCTGAATAAATAATATTTTTCATTGCTAGAATTATATATATGTATATAGGCAGGAACATAATTATAGGTCGAGTGAAACACTGAAGATGGTGGGTGATAACAATTACACAACACGCGCCAATATACAAATTCACCTAAATACATTGGATATTTTGCGCTATCTATACATTCATATGTATATGTTTGTTTGCGTGTGTGTATTTCTTAATCTGCATGTATATCTGTGTCCGTATGATGTGTACGCACGTGTCTTTGTGTGATCTCTCTGTGTATATCTTTCTATGTATGTGCACGTTTTTTTATACTTAGATTCTGTTTCCTACTGAGAAGAAATTTCACTTTCACACGTGCTTGTATAGAACTCTAAAGATGACACCTTTAAAAAGAATATTTCTTTTTATTTTCTGATTTTATTTCACCATTGTTCAATGTCTTGGATTAATTTTATTTCATTTACGATCTCCACTGTTTGTTATCGTTTTAGTTATTTGTATATTTGTTTTACCCCTTCTTCTGAGCATTTCGTTGAATTGTTAATTCCCACCCTGCATGTTATAATTCGCTTGTGTGAAGGATTACACTTTTATGGTATATCATGTTTTTTTCCTGGGTTGCCTTTTCTCAAACATATTCACCAATGAATGTATTGGTTCTCATTTTCAGTCGACTTTCAGCTTCTTCTATTTTATTTCTTTGAATATTTTCATTTTTTCTCTCCATCTTTAGAACTACCTCATCAACGCGCATAACTTGATTACACGCGCTTATTAAAACCGCTGCTCCCTGAAAAGATTCTACAAACTTCCCGACTCGAACAATATCCACAAATTTTGGTTCGATCAAGTAAGGGGTTGCTGTGAGAAATTTTCAGCACCGCATTCGAAGTAACTTACATCATGTAAATACCGATTTAGAGTACGGGGACACTGCCACCTGGACGCAGCTGTGTTGCGGCTTTAGTTTTCTTAGCAAGTAGCATTTTATGGAGCGGAATTTCTAGTCCCAAACTCATATGGTTTGGGAAACAGAGTTACTTTTCTCCTAGACTGGTAACCTACCAAGGCTAGAGAAACCAATCTGATCTATTGTTTAAACCATAAACGAGCCGGGAGAAACAGGTCCTAACTGTTCACAAAGGTATTCGTGCAAAAGGGGATTCAATGAATTGAATTCAAGACACTAATACCGCTTTTCGCGCCATAAACACTATGCTAGCTGCACTTCTTATATACGTAGATACAAGTTTTATGAAATCAAATAAAATTATCCTGCAATCTGATAGATGGTTGAGATCTCGTAGCAATATTTGTGTTCATCTCTTCCTCACATGACAGACTGTAGACAGTTACTTGGTACCAGCAGCATTCTTTTTCCTGACCTTAACTGACCTATTTCAAAGTAGGATTAAATTTTTTTAAAAAATGAATAATATCAAACATAAAAATTAAATATAAGCAGAAAATTTGACACATGTAAAGTAAAGAAATGTGACAAAATAGGACGAAACTTAAATCATCATTATTTAACATTACATTTTATTCTCTCCAGTCTTTCGTCATTTACTCTGTGGTATACGACCACACAGATCCCTGGTCTAATACGTGAACCTTACATTCTTATCAGCCGAGAATGTTAGCCAAAGTCAGTCTCCTGGGGTTAGCATCAGCCAGGCAGATAGCAGTCTCCCGGACGATTAAGGGAGGGCAGTTTCGTTTGGGAGACATTAAATTAAATAAAGATATGGACGGCCAACAAAAATTAGAAAGGATAAGGAAAAAATGAGAAGATACAGAGAAAAACAGAGACATGAAATATGAATAATTTTAGTTGTCACCTAATAACAATAATAATGATAATAAATATGATTATTATAATTATAATGGTGTAAATTTGAAGATTAAAAAATATCGCCGAAGCATAGCATTGGATTATTCTATCATAGACATCTCCCCTCCCTCTCTCTCTCTCTCTCACACACACACACACACACACACACACACACACACACACACACACACACACACACACACACACACACACGCATGCTTCCCGTTTTCGTTCTTGTAGAAAGATAATTATCTCAGATGAAGTCATCTTTTGCTAATGATAATTTGGAAACTGATCGTTTCCATACAAGAAATATTAGACTTTCATTGACTGAAGTGTTAGTGTTACTGTCGGGTGAAATTCATAATTTTTTTTTCCTTAAAACATTTTTTTTCAAGAAATTAGACTCCTGAAGTCCACTTTTATCACTTATTGCTTAGTTTTGATGGCATTTTCACCAATACTACTGGATATACGGATGGCTTAACGGAGAGAAGCTTAGAATGTGAAATCGGACTGCTGAGTTCAAATTCTATTCGGGTTCGTTACTTCCACTTACGCGAAAAACCCCTTGGTAAAGTCATGAATCAATCTCTTCATCTCCCAATTATGGGTTAAATAGTATAACTTGTATCAGGAAAAATCATTGTTGCTCTCAAAAAATATTGTTATTACGATATATATTCGCAAAAAAAGGAATTATTTTTACAATCCAAAATCTGTTCACCTTTAAATTGTCCACAAATTGATGATAAGCTGTAAAAAAAAAAAAACAATCTCCCAATATTATTTGCTTTTGGTAGTGTGGAAAGTTAAAATCATGGTTATATTTTCATTTTCTTCTCTGGTTATATGTGTTAGCCACTTTTCATGTTTGGTGCTTTTAGGAGTATTCAATGGACATGAATAAAGAAAAAAATAGATGTACGAAAACATTAGTTTGCGTGTGCAATGCTAACCTACGCTAATTTGTATTGCTATGAATTTATTTTAATAAAGATAGCATGCATGGTTGTCAGTAAAAGGGGCAACTCAAGGTGTGCGTTACACATTGGGGTCGTCAAAATAAAGCAAGTGTGGAACTTTAACTCTCTTGGTAGTGTAGAAACGGATAATCGATGAAGTGACACACAAACTCATGATCGTATAGTAATAACAAAAGATGTCTTTTGGAAATTAAGCAAGGTGTTAATGAAAAGGAAACAGTCCTTAGAAATTAAGAAAAGACTACTGAACCGCCGTGCAATATCTAATCAACAATGCGGTAATAAATACTAGATAATTTTATCAAAAATGAAGAAATAATTTAAAACAATCGAGATGTAGTTTTGCCGATGATTTAGAATGAGAGAGTATCTAAGAAATGAGGAACTTTTCAGAAGAGGAACCACATTGAATCTGGTACTGTCAATCAGAAAGAGAGAACTATTATTGGCGAAAATATAATTAGAAGAGAATGCTTGGAGAATAAAGTTCCACACTTGCTTTATTTTGACGACCCCTCACAGGTCATTCAATAGCGTCAAAACCAAATAGTAACGTGCAATTATCACCGAGCAGACCCTGAATTTTCGCCAATCAGGATGGATCACCGATGGGGGCGCTTTGCTGTGAACGTCTATTGGGAAAGTTCACCCCAGATTTCAAGTGGAACTCATATATACGATCCCTAACTAAAGATGCTGTACAAATGGACAGTTCTTTATACCGCTCGAGTACCTGACTGCTCCTTCTATGATCTGACTTTACCAGAGTTAAAGAAGACAAAATATGGACTATTGCTACCACATCTGAACTAGAGCTGATGAGTCTTCACTCTGATATCTTGAGTTCAAAATTGCCTACATGGCCTTATGGGTGATGAATTATTTTAACTCTATAACCCCTTTCCCACATAAGAAAATTTGCTAACCTCTTGTTACTCTATTCCGATATTTCCCACAGTACCAATTTACATGTACATAAAGTCAAATCATCCTTATTACCTTCGTATTAATTTGATAAGAAGGAAGTTCCATTCGGAAAGCTTCGTCCTAAGAACTGCGACTTTGTAGAACAGACTTCCAAGAGGATGCTTCCCCGATCACAACCATCTTAACATCTTCAAGTCTAGTGTTAACAGTTACCATACATTTATATCCTCATAATCTGCACTTAGTTTCTCCTCTTAAGAAGACCTTATTTAGTAACCATCTAACTTGAGCGGCTCTTTGGTCTTATATTGGATGATCAGTTCGTAAAAATAAGGTACGTTATAGTACGTTATAAGCAGAAAAAACAGCGAATATCTTACTTGACAAGTGTGAGTAAATGTATGGAGGAAAACTGTTGTGAGCAATTAAAGACAGGAAGATATGGAGAGCTAAAAGTATTCATGCCCTGAAAAGACATGCCACATAAAGAAGAAGAAGAAGAAGAAGAAGAAGAAGAAGAAGAAGAAGAAGCTATTGTACTTAAAAAGTGTACGTAGTGAACTAGCCTCAGACTCCTTTTTAATTTCCCGCGCGATATCGAGTGGAACATATTTGTGTTCGCCAAAAAGAATTTTTTCAACAATCTGTTTATAGCGACACAAGTCTTTGTTGGCGCGTAATAATATTTCTGGCAAGTAGTTAAAAATAGTCAAACATTAAAAATTGCCAGTGGTATTTTTTCAAGGTAGGAGGCGATATTGAGAAGAGAAAACGAGAAAAATATAGAGAAAGAAATCAGGAATAGTAGCACACTTTGGGAAGCATTTTTTATTTCTTTTTACTTGTATATTTAGTTATTATTATTATTATTATTATTATTTATTTTCTTTGATTTCTGGCGTTTACACATTTCTTTCCGGGTCCCGCCCAGGGACCTAAGGTTAGAGATGGCATCATGACACTTTCCACTGACAAAAAAAAAAAAAAAAAAAAAAATTACATAGATAAAGCCCTTCGTAAAGTGTAGGCTGTACTTGTCAGAACAATTTTTTGTATCTCTTTGAGGCATGGACCTCCAGGAATCCCTTCAATTAGTCTACTGCAATCTTTTCCAACCAGTCCTAGGGCTCCAACTACAACAGGGATTGTTGATGTTCCCATATGCCACATTTTCGAGATTTCTATTTCAAGGTCCTTGTATTTTGACAGCTTTTTGAATATCTTCAAAGATACATTGCAGTCTGCAGGGACTGCCATATCAATAAGGAGGCACCGTTTTTGTTTGTGCTCTTTAATAACAATTTATTATTATTATTATTATTATTATTATTATTATTATTATTATTTCCTTACTGTATACACATTTCCTTCCAGGTCCCAAATAAATGCATATATGTTGGCCAGAAAATCGCCCGACTACGAACATCCTATATACTAAGAAAAATGCTATCAGTTAAATGACAATTCTTCTATAGGGCTTAAGGACAATAGTTGTGACCTGGTTCTACAGTATACAAAGCAGGAAACATAACATAACCTAATAATAATAATAACAATAATAATAATAATATAGCTATAGACTAAGGTTAGAAATGACTTCATGACATTTTCCACTGATCATTTTTGTAAAAATAAAATAAAATAAAATAAAATCACACAGGTTTTACATAAATAAAGCTCTTCGTGATAGGTGAGCTGAAATTGTGAGTACAATACTTTGTATTCCTTTAAGGTATGGGCTACCATGAATCCCTTCAATGAGTCTATTGGAATCTTTTCCAATCAATACGAGGGCTGCAACCACAACTGGAATTACTGATGTCCTCATGTGTCACATTTTTAAGATTTACACTTCAACATCCCTGTATTTTGAGTTCTCGTAAAAGTTGCATATTTTCCAGTGCAGATATTGGCCCACTCTGTCATGCCAAGTTTTATATTCAGTGGGTGCTAACATTGTGTAATCTAGTACAAAATGGTCAATTGTTTCTGGATATTTATCACAGAATCTGCATTTTGAGCTAACACAATTTTTCATTATGTGTGCTTGGTAATTTCTAGTTAGCAAACATTGGTCATGTTCAGCAAGAATAATACCTTCGGTTTCAGCTTTTAACCCTGCATTACGTAGACACTGATGGGTAGGGGGTTTATCGCCATCAGTTTGTTTGGCACGAGCAGAGTATTTCCCAGGAAGAGTCTTATCGTGCCATCGTTTCTGCATTTAGTACATTGCATTTGCTTTTGATTTCCTTTTAGGGTTTTTACCGCTACAGTGGTTGTATTATTATTATTATTATTATTAGGGTATGTTATGTTTCCTGCTTTCTATACTGTAGAGCCAGGTCACAACTATGGTCCTTAAGCCCTATAGAAGAATTGTCATTTAACTGATAGCATTTTTCTTAGTATATAGGATGTTACTAGTAGAGCAATTTTCTGGGCAACATGTATGTTGACGTTACCCAAGACAGTGTTAGTAAAATTGACCATTATTTACTCCCGATTACTATTGGTACGATCTAAGTCTTCATTCTCCACATCATGTTAATCTCGATCTCCAGGTCCTTGTATTTGGACAATTTCTCGATAATTTTTATGGGGGTGTTTCTCTCAGATGATGTCAATAAACATACACGTCCTGAATTTCTTGTCTTTTATGATAATATCAGGTCTGTTGGCTTTTATTTCCCTGTCAGTTTGAATTGGCATATCCAGTAGCATAATTACATTGTTATTTTGAGTAACTATGTCTGGTTGGTGCTCATGCTATTTCTCAGTGGTTTCGATTTTGTGCTTCTTGCATATCTTCCAGTGCACACATATCGCTACCATGTTATATCTGTGGGATAATTCATTTTTACCAATTCCAAACTTCCTGAAATAATATGATCGATAGTTCCATCATATTTTCTGCAGACCCTGCATTTCGGGTTAGTTCCTTGATTACGTGACAGTGATAGGATCTGGTTGCCAGGATTTGGTCCTGATCTGCAATAATTAGGCCTTTCAGCCCGGTGCTCCTCAACCACTGATGTGTTTTCTGTTGGTCCACATCTGCTTCTTTCGTTCTTTTTATGTATTTGCCATGCAACGCATTGTCCGCCCAGTTTTTTGTAATTTCATTTGGTCGATATTTTTTTGCTTTCCTTTTTACTCGTTTGGTGTAGATGGTATCCGCTTCTTTTTTTGTTGGTAGGATTTCAGGTATATTAAGCTGTTTCTTTAATATTGCAGTTTCTCTGTTGATTAAGTGGTTTTGGCGTTTTACTATTTGTAAGAGAGAGTCATTGCTTTTTGTGATGTAGGCTTCCAATCAGAGTGTTGTAGTTTTTAGAGTTAGTTCAAGTTGCATTAGACCCCAGCCTTCTAAAGCACTTGGTACATACAGCCTATCAACTTTTGATTTCATTATTATTATTATTATTATTATTATTATTATTATTATTATTATTATTATTATTCGCTTATTTTATGTAATAATATATATAGCCTAACAGCTATCGCCGGGGAAGATGAATTGGACTGAGGCCGTTAGATAAGGCATGCATCTGTCTTCCTCTAGCTATAGACTAAATAACTTTTATAACGATATAATAATTTGATAGTAAATAGTATATTATATAATAAAATATATATAACGCTAACATAAAGTAAAGAGAAGAGTGGAAAATGTGAAAAGTAAATATATACATACATGTAATGAAAGTGAAGGAGTGATATGAAAAAAAGACGTAAAGACAGAAATGGTTGCTGTTTGGATAAGAAGAGACAATAAAAGATGAGAAGGTTGGCAGAAATGAAATGGCATCAATTTATGACATTAAAATTCTTTATGGAGAGATAGAGCAAAAGTAAGAGAAGAGAGGGGCGCTATAGAAAATATTTTTGCATTCTTTTTCTGGAAGTAAACAGGATGCATTACTTATACAGCATCATTTGTATATTATCCAGTCAATAAATTATGCTGAAGACGCCCTGTGGAGGATGGGGTCACAGCTTCACGATGGTATGCGCTGCTATTGGGGTTTCTATACCCTTTCTACTGACATCTATTCCTCTTTCTTCATCAAAGTCGACAATGACGTTTACCTTCTCCTCTCAGCTCCGCTACTTTCTTATACTATTTCTTATTTTTATCTTTTGCATCTGAAAGTTCGTTTACACACACACACACACACACACACACATATACATATATATATATATATATATATATATATATATATATATATATATATATATAAACGAACTTTCAGATGCAAAAGATAAAAATAAAGATAGTATATATATATATATATATATATATATATATATATATATATACTAGGGGGGATACCTGGTGTTGCTCGGAATAAACAACTTCATCTTTTAGTTTTCATTGTTATGTTGAAATTCAATAACATGTTGCTTCATTGTCTTGATAATCAATCTGATACCATTGCAAAAGCTCAGGTGTCTAGATTTCTGGAGAATATGAATTGAGGTCGCCCTTTCTTCTAATGAGATTGTGTTATTCCAGATGTTTGGATGGAATTATGAACAAATCATTTTTTTAAAACAGAAAATAATTATAGGATCGATATTCAATTATTTATTAAAGTAAATATATTGTCTGTGTATTTTATTAACACCAGTAATTATTTTTCTTTAAATCAGAAAATAATAACTCATTTATTTGGTTTCATATTGCTAAAAAAAAAAAGATATTTAAATTGTTTTTTGTCAGTAAAGTAAAAAAATTAAAGGCAGAAATTGATTTCATGAAAAAATATTGTTAATTCAAAAATATATATATATATATATATATATATGTAAAGATGTAAACCGTCTTTCATGTCCTATCTAGAATAAAAATTATATTTAATAATATAAATATATAAATATTTTTCAAAGCATAAATATTTTTGGAAAATTTAAATTTAGTAAATGTTTTAATAAGAAAAAATTATGCAACAAACAGAATATCTTTGAAAACATAAATAATTTTTAGAAAATTAAATTAAATAGTTTAGAAAAATTTTTATGATCCCCACCCCAGCATGTTTAAAATGTTTGTGTATCATTAAAATAATTTGTTTCTTTCTGAATTAATTTTTAAAATTTAATATATAAACTTTTAAAAAAATATTAATATCAATAAAATGGTAACAGAGAGTTCTGTATATTTTAAATTAATGTGGCAAACTGATCCCACTCAAGCAATTCAAGAGGAAAGTTATTTTTTAAATTATTGTCTGATATAAATATTTTCCAAAGCATAAATATTTTTAGGAAATTAATTTAGATAATTTAGTAAAAGTTTAATTAATAAAAATAATTCAACAAAATCTAACTGAATATTGCTTTTTCATGATGAGATTGTGAGGTGACATGCCAAGTGGTTGTATGGAATTGAGAAATGTACAAATCTTAATATTTTTTAAATCAGAAAATAATTATTAAATAGACATTCCACTATTTCATAAAATAAATATATTGTGTATCAAATTAACAACAATATTATAAATATGATTTTAATATTTCCCTCTGCTCAATCCACCACCCAGAATATATTATCATCATATTGTAAAATTATATGCAAATATGATGAATGAAATATTTACTTACTGTTAAATATTGTAGTGACATTAAGTCTTTGTTTCCTCAGATTCAGTTATAAAACAATTTGATTTAAAAGAAAAATAATCAATATTTATGAAATTTCCAGTGGTGTTTAAGAATACTGTCCCACTTCAGATTACTATTAATTAAGTACCCTAGATTATGATTATTAAAAGGAAATCATTAAAACTCTATTTGCTGTAAAGATATATTTATTTCAGTTTAAAGCTTCAGAGTACACAATATTCTTGGTTTTTCCCCATGTTGTCAGAATAAAAAGACCAAAAGGGTTTCTAACTCTTGAAAGACTAATATAAATCTGGCCATGGGAAAAGACAGAGTCTGCCAGATTCAGTCCAACAACTTTCTGAGAGATTTGCTTATTGTCATGGAAAAGCTGAGTCTGACAGGAAACTGGAGAATTTCAAATGGTAAGTCAGTTTCATAGGGATTCTGAGGATGAAGCAGTTAACTACAGCATATTTTCCTGACATAAATGTTGCTTCTGGAACATGGGGTATCATACTTTTGATGGTAAGTCTTGTGCCATTATACAGTTCGGGTGGATCGAGGTTATCAAGCAGTATGATTCAGTAAATGATTATGTGGAGCAGTCCATGTTTGTTCAAGACTATTGAGAAACTCAGCTAGATAGTTGATAATTTTGTCCCAATAACTCATATTATTAACTGACATAGGATCTTTCCTCTCCAGGTAACATATTCTGAAACCTTACACTCATTTTTTTTACAGAAACATTTCTGGGAGCTAAAAGAGTTTCATCACATAGCCATTTGTTAACAAAGTGTTGGATATGAACATCTGGAAAGACACTGGCAATCAGGTTTTCTTCTGTTTGAATGGTTTGAAAGGGCAACTGAATTTGGTTATGGGAGTCATTTTCCAGAAGTCCATTCCCCACATTTAGAAGATGGGTGGAAAATTCATCATCAGCACTATCAATATTTAAATGCACTCACATATTAATTATAAGGCTCAATTTCTGAATGTGATCCCAGAGATAAGATTTTTTTCAGGCAGACATTGATTTGATCATCTCTAGTACCTCAAGTAATAACAGGAAGGGTTTTTCTGAAGTCACTAGAAAGAATCAAAGTCACCCTTCCCATTATTTCTGTGTTGTCTTTTAAACCTGACAGTATCTGGTCTAAGGCTTCTATTGCTTGTTTGTGGTTTATAGTTGCCTTATCCTAAATCATCAGTTAGCCTTTGATGGATTTTTTTTTAACGCTATAGAAAATATAGGGGCAGACAAAACATGGAGTGTGCAGTTCTCACTCCATCTAGAAATGTTGCTGCAATTACACTTGATGCTACTGCAAGAGTAATATTCTTTTTCTTGTGAACTTTTGCAAGCAGCTGGTTTATCAAGAAAGTCTTATCAGTGTTGCCTGGAGTATCAACAAAGAATGTTAATCTCTTGTCATTTTCCATGCTGTTTAAGTTAGTGGTAAATATTCTTTTGATCATCCACCAGTCAAGATTCATTTTCAGTGATGAACTGATCCAAATTATGGCTATCATTATTGTTCTCCCAATATATTTTCTGGTGTAACTCCATTCTTTCATCAGTCTGTGGCATCCCACAATTAGTCAAGGTATTATTAAGCGCCTGAATTTGACAGGAAAGATCACTGAGAGGTTGGTTTTAAATTTCTGATTTCTAATTTTCATTTTGTAGTCTGGCTCAATTAAGGAAGTCCTCAGACATGTTGTTTTTGAACTGCTCCAAGAGAAGATGAGGTTGATCAATCTTACAGACTGTGAGCATAATTGTAAGCAACTGTCTTATCTGACTGACTACTTGAGAAACTGCTGCTCCTTTAAGAGTTGATTCCAGTGTTTGTCATTTTTTAAAAGGCTATTTAATCCTCATGCGTCTTGGTATGTTGTCAACACTCTACCTTGAAAGCACAGGAGATCCTAAAATGATATTGGTCCTCAAACAGTGTAGAGAAGTAACCACAGGTAAAGGCACTCACTGTTATTGGGGGTGAACTGTATAAGCACACCCAATAGCTTTAGATGCTTTGACTTCATGTTCTTGAAGAGTTTGTCCTTGCTTTCATCAAACCCATGTTTTTGTTTAGTCCAGGTATAATAGGTTGGAACCTCTATGTACATGATAGATCTCGCAAAAAGATCCTGTTGGCAGAGTTTCAAAAAGACAATTAGGGTAGTCACAGGTGGCATCTGTGCTAAATTATAGCAGTATCCCCAGTGAAGTATATTCTCTGTCCATTTTCTAGATGGACAGCTAGTTTTACTATTGTTAGATATCATTAGTATATGTCAAATCCAAAGATCCTCCAAATAGCTTCATTACTCAAAATGTAACATTCTCTCTTTACTTCATCTTGCTCACCTTCATCGCCAATAGCAAGAATAGTCATGTTGCTACCATTGTTGACATATTTTGTGATGTATTTGATGGCGTTCACAGAGCTGCATCACTCCACATTAATGTGTGCATTTAGAATTTTACATAACAAATTATATGTCATTACCCATTGATCATCCCAGGTAATTTCTTGTCCTTGAACTCTCAAAGTTGTTGATTTGCCTCCATCTTCTGGTCTGTGGTAACAGGGATATCCATCATTGTCAGTTTGGGTTTCTTGAAGATAAGCTTTTGGATATCTTTTAATGCATTTTTTATCTTGCATATAGTGTGAATCTGGATTAATGTTTGCACATGGACCATGGATCAGTTGAGTCTTAATGGTTTCACAGAGCTCTTGATCATCATCTTTATCAGGCAGTTCAGCTGAAATGATGTTATCAACATCTTTAACTCTTATTTTTAGTTTGAACCAAATCAGGGTCTGAGAGTGAGGAAGTTCTCTCTTTTGACTTTCTATCGTCATCATCCAGGCATTAAGCTCACCGAACATTCTTCCTTCTTTGAGAAATCTTTTCTTTTCATAGAACACTTGAGCAATTATATTATGGTATTTGTTAGCTTTTTGATTTTGAATAAGTTCATTTGAAATTTCAGGCCATTTTGGATTACAGGTAAATAAAAGGTAAAGAACTGCTCATCCAAACTTTCTAATATAAGCTATTGCATCCTGAGTTCATTGATGCATATATCGGGGTTCTTCTGTATATTTTGAAGGCAAGATGATTTGTTGTCCAATATTCTTGTAGTCACCATCAGAATGAATGGAATCTTGATGATGTATGTAATCATCTACCCTTATTTTTTTTTTTTGATTTCTTTGTATGAAGCCTAACCTTTCTGTTTCTTTTCTTGTATACATATCTACCATTGATTGGTTGATCACTTCTTTCAAATGCAAGACTTAATTAAAATTATCCCACACCATGAAATGAAAAGAATAGAAGTTTTTACAACTTACTGATCAACCAGTATCTTGTCTTGTTTCTGTTTTTTTTTTTTTGCCATAGCTGAAAATGATATCCATCTTGGCTGTTCCAGAATATGAGTGGATATTGGAGGGAATCATAGGCTCTCTGAGTTTCCAAAATATGCTGCAAATATCCACTTCTTAGTTACAAAATAATGCCAGTGTTCACGCTTTTCATCCACCATTTGAATTGCAATTTCATCTATGACAAGTGCATTGCTTTTCCTTTCATGATCTTTAGCTGAACATTTATTTGCTCTGATGATGATTTCCTCATTTTTATCAGTTGTATGTGCTCTGGTGCATATTTAAACACACCAACATATTTATGGTGTTGGTGAAACATTCCCTGTAACTCCATGACTATGTCTAATTCCAACTCACTGTGAACATGTGTGCTTCTTTGTTGTGCTTCTGCTTGATTACCATCCATAAAATATATCTGAACAAATATATAGGATTTGTTGGGTAGTGGAAGAAGACAGCCCATCAAATGAGCGCACTGACCCTGGATTTTATATGTTGTCAAGAAACCAAAGTCTGTCATATTCTTATCTGCTCTAACAGGTGTCATCTGAAAAGCAGAATTGCATTTCAGAAGGTTTTGTCTGAAGCATTTTGCTGCTAGAGAACTCTGTGATAATAGATTCTTGAGTAATTCTGGAGGATCTTCTATTATTGGTAAATTGATTTTGCCTCCTAAGCAAATTAGACCAAGTGATTCTGCAGGCCATTCCCTTTCTCCACAACGTTCACAAATGTTTTTCATTTCCCCAATTGTTATTTTGGGATCCCTCTTGTAATCTTTTTCGAGATCATAAAAAAAGCCTCCATAAGCCAATTAATATTTATTGAAACTCTGAATATGGAGTAATATGTTCGATCAGAATTTCTCCTAATTTGCTGTTTTTCTTGTTGTTCTTGTTCTCTTGAAGCAGCAAATCAATTCCTATTACCAAGCAAATGAAAATGTTGAGTGTTAACTATTGTTTATTGCAACTGGTATGACCAGTTATATCCCTCTCCCCAACTTAATCAACTGTTCCTATCAGCACTGGCAGCAGCAGGAGCATAAACTTGTGTCCCCCTTCTGTCCTTGGTGGATTGGGCCATTAGATAGTATTTAAACTGTTGTGATTCTTCTCTTGGTACTTTGAACTCTTGTCAATGGTAGCAGAGCATTAAAGAAGACTACTTACAAACATCCACCTACATTCGGTAACAAAGACTACTCATAATGGAAATTGGAAGTTGAATTATGGTAAATGTTTACTGAAATAGACAAAACAAGGTATAGTACTGGAATTCTCCTTGAAAGGAAAAGCACAAGAAATAGCCACAGCTATTGATAAATCTCTCCTAACAACCAATGGCGGTGTTAAAAATGTTCTAACAGAATTAGATAAATTATTTGAAAAGGAATGGATATA
This sequence comes from Acanthosepion pharaonis, assembly GCA_903632075.3. Lineage (NCBI taxonomy): Eukaryota > Metazoa > Mollusca > Cephalopoda > Sepiida > Sepiidae > Acanthosepion > Acanthosepion pharaonis. The sequence continues at coordinate 2,146,199 of CAHIKZ030000490.1, forward strand.
CCAAATGTATGAAACCGATACAAAATTTGAAAATTTTAAGAAGACTGAGGCAATGTCAATGCTAGACTACATAGTAGAGTTTGAACAGTTAAATAAGAAATGTACCAATTTAAAAATTGACACTGATACACTATTGGTGCTGAAACTGTTATACAATGTAAATTTTAGTGAACAATAAAAACAGTTTGCTTTAACAGCATGCCCACAAATGAAAAATGAAACTGTGAAAAATGTTCTAAAATATTTACTACTGCCAAAACAGAACTGCAGATAAATAATGAAGTGGAGATAAAAGAAGATGCAATGATTACAGAAAATTATGGAACCATTTAGAGGATCTATGTATAGAGAAGCAAGATACAAAGGACACATTAGAAGGACCATTGGAAGAGGCCCTGGAAGAAGGAATCCTGTATTTAATGGAGTTGTATCAAGATGTAATGTCTGTGAAGCAACATATTACTGGGCAAAGGACTGTCCATATGCCAAGAAAGATGTTAATATAACAGAAAATTCCAATATGGAGAAACATTCAGAAGAGACAGTTCATATGACTTTGATGACAGAAGCTAAACTGTTGGACAAAATATCAAATCAAGATGTTTTGGTAATGGAAGATTGGAATGCAGCAATTGTAGGGACTGCATGTACTAAGAAAGTTTGTGTTAATGAATGTTTGCATTCCATGCTCAATTCACTATCTTTTAAAGAGTTAGTCTGTCAAAAATGAGAAAAGTCATGTGCCATTGAAATTTGAACATGGAAGGATAGTTAACTCATATCAAGCTGTTACTTTCCCAGCAAAAATTGGCAATTGTTTATACAAAAACAGATGTTGTAGTGTGTAAAATTCCACTGCTGTTAAGTAAGGAATCTCTAGCTAAGGCATGAGCAGCTATTCATATTGGAAAAGATCATGTAATAATGTTTGATCAGAAAGTAAACATTCAAACCCCATCAACAGGACACTATTGTGTGAACATCCTGAGAAATGATAAGGAAACTACTGATGATGAAAATGTTGTTCTCATAGTTGATAGCAACATGGAAAGAAATGATAAAAGAAATACATTTTTAAAATGATTTGAGAAAGATTGTCTCAAAGAAATAGTAAAAATTTCAAAAACGATCAAAAGCCATCACTAAGAAGAGTGTTATCAGTTATTGCACAAAATATATTGGTCTGTCAATATTATTGGCATAAAGACTGCATTCTTGCAAGGTGAACAAATTGAACAGGATATCTACATTAGACCCCCATAAGAGGCATGTAGAAAACATATTTGGAAATTATGGAAATGTGTCTCTGGTTTAGCAGATGCTTCATTGCAATGGTATCAAAAGATAAAGACAACGATGTTAAGACTCAAAGGACAGATATCTACGATTGATCCAGCAATATGTTATTGGTTTGATAAGGGCATGTATGGAATATTTGTCATGCATGTTGATTCACATGCACATTGATGATTTTTATGGGCAGGAATTGTTAAATTCCAAAAGGACATAGTATCAAAATTCAGAAGTATATTTGAAGCTGGAAAAGAACCATCAAGTTCATTCAAATATATTGGATTAAATCTGAGTCAAGTATCATGTTAACAGAAAATGATTATATTAACAGCATAACAGAAGTGAAATTAGACAAAAGGCAGAAAGCACATTTGGTCAGCTCTTGTCGATTTCCAAACAATCACACCCTAATATTGTATTTGGTGTGACAGATCTGACTGGTAGAACCAACACAAGTACAGTTGAAGATTTGAAAATACTGAATAAAATCTGACCATGTTTATTTGAAGTATCAAGATTTGGGCAAGAATCTAGAAATACATGTTTTTAGGGATGCATCATGTGGAAATTTGAATAACAATGGCAGCCAAGGAGATAATCAAAGATGAATCCAATATGGCAATCCCACAAAATGAAGAGAGTAATAAAAAGTACATTAGCAAGTGAGGCAGTAGCTCTATCAGAAGGGATTGACAATGCATTCAGTATCTCAACATTCTTAGGTAACTTTTTAATTAGTAATCACCAAAGGATCATTCCTGTCAAGTGTTTTTTAGTGTTTTGGCCAAAGCAATCAAATTAACTAAATTTGCTGCAGAAAAGAAATTGAGAATAGAAATAGCAAGTATCAAGGAAATATTGGAAAAGGGAGAAATCTATTCAATTACATGGGTGAAGTCTAAAGATCAAATTGCTGTCTAACTAAAAGATGTGCCTCAACTTACTACTTGATAGACTGAATAATGGAGAAATGACAGAATAATGTTTACTTTTAAAAAAGGAATTAGATTGTTAACTACTGTTTATTGTAACTTGTGTAAGCAGTTATCCCCACCTCTTCAAATTAAGGGCTTTTTCCTATCAGCAGTGGCAGCAGCAGGAGCATAGGCTTATATCTCCTCCTGCCTTGGGTGGATTGGGCCATAAGATACTATTTAAACTGCTGTGATTTCTCTTTTGGCACTTTTAACTTTAATTTGCCTTGCAGAAATACTGACATTTTAAACCAGACCAGGACTCTTGTCACAGTTTGTTATGGAGTAGTTTCACAGTGGAGGCTTGTAGTTGTACTAAGTCGGTCCTAAAATAGATTCGATGTACAATACGTTAGGAACTTGATATAATAGGTAATGACGCAGAGAAATCTAATTGTAGTCGCTGATACTTTAGTATCCGACTAACGGTCATCCGGCATCGACTGACTGAGTGACTCCCTGAGCGACTGCTACTACTACTACTTATTATAGGTGGGAGAGTCTATTAACAATAGAATAGGTGTGTTCCACTATAACACAGTTTCAAGTTGTCTTGCAGCAGCAGTTTGATTCCTGTTAGCAAGCAAACAGGCCTGTCAAATGTCTTCCATTTCTTCTGATCATTTTTGTTTTTTTCTCATGGCCTCTGAAGAGGAACTTCTATATGATTATTTTTTCTAGGCATTTCTTGCTTTTAATTGAATGAGTGAAACTGAAATGATTGCTAAAGATTGAAAGAATTTCAGTGGTTGTTGACTCGATATAACTTTTTTATTGTTCTAAATCAAGATATTGTGGGGTATTCAGTCACATCATACTAGTAGAAAGTAAGCTATAAACATATACAATAACAGAAAAAGCATAGTAAATTATATGTTAATTTCATATAATTTATTTATATATTTTGTGTGTATTTACTCCATAGAATTACAATACATAACACAGAGAGCAATTACACACATGTTAACCGCCTGGGTATCCTTGGCAAAGAAATTGAATCTAACGTCTTTTGGCGGGATACCTGTATTTCCAGCAGGAACAGTATGCTGGGAGTAATTTTATTATTTTAATTTAATTTATTTTAAACAAAGTTTAAATGTTTTTATTTTATTTATAATTTTCATTATTAGTATTTTTTTATATTTTATTTTTATTTATTTATACTACTAATAATATTCCTAAAACAAAATGCACATATTTAAAGTAAACCTGTTATTAAAAATAGGCAATTAAAACTTTCCTGATTAAAAATATCGAAAAAGATGACTTATATGTTCGCGGAATATCTGATTGTAAAGCTACTGAAAATTCCCGTCAAAATATCTACGGAAATTTATTCTGTTGTGTTTTTTACAATTTCTGTTTCGTGTATTTGAATAAATAAATATTAAACTTTTTTTTCAAATAACTGCATTTAATATTCTTCCTCTTTTAAATTTACTTTGTTATTTTAATATTCATTTTTAAAGTAACGCTTTTATTTACTATAGATATGGAAATAAATTCAAGAGAATAGAAATTTAAAAAATAAATAGAGCGTTTTGAAATTATCAGCGGAGTTAAAAAGTGAAAACGAACAGGAATAATAATTATTCCCGTTCGTTTTCATTTTTCAATTCTGAGAATTTCTTACATGGCGAAATTGCATTCTAATGCAATTATTACGTATTTTTAATTTTAAGATATCTTCACAAATGCAAATCACACGATGATAAATTCTTTTGCAAAACGGTGGTTTGGGTGATATTGAGTCTGTATATATATTTATTTTGTCTTTAATTATCATAGTATTTTACATTTAGTCGTACACACACAACTGCCCTTTATATATATATATATATATATATATATATATATGTGTGTGTGTGTGTGTGTGTGTGTGTGTGTGTGTGTGTGTGTGTGTGTGTTCACTTGTCGAAACGGAATTTCACCATCATGAGCAATTCTACTGCTGGACAATGGACTTTGAGAGAATATGATATATAAATTTTTTTTTTTTATATATATCAGAATATATGTTGGGTAATTGAATGACAAAATAAAAAAATCTATGTTACGCGCTTTGTCTTTTAAAAGGACTTCATTCAACTAAAGTAACGTTCTCAATAATTGTCATTCACTTACCCAACAACAGACTATCTCAACTCTACCCATTACGACCGTGAATATGTTATTTTCAGTCATATTTTACCAACAAACTCCTTCATTTCATTTTCCGACTATTCGATCAGGTTTGCTATTCAATAAACACCAATCAACCAACCTTTTGGACCGCCTGCTATCCTTACTTCTTGCTATGCTTTTCCACTTATATTATCTTGGTTTCCTCTCTGACCCACATCGCCTGCCCCCTTTCACTGTAATGCCTGTATAATGCCAGCAATGATGTACGGCTACGAAGCGTGGAAACTAATAATATCTCTTGAAACCAAACTTCGAAACGCACAATGGAAATAGCAATGCTTGGGATAACACTGATATTAATCTAATAATGTGATTGAATCAGTAGAATAATCATATTTCGATGTTGCTTATTAGCTGAATATCATGATCTGTTAGTGATTTATAACTTTATAACAATGGAAACATACAATATTCCTTCATCTTATCCATTAGCTTTCATTATTTATATATGCAATACTGAGAATCAACCAAGAAATCTATTCGCTCTGATCAACACTCAATTATATTAGGTACAAACTGAACTATTCACGATCGACTCTTTCAACCAAGTACGTTAATATGAATGAAAATTGAAGATGAAAAAAGAAAGTTTCTATTTTACCCAACAATTTTTTTTTTCATTATAAATCTGCTACTTTTTAAATAGATTTAGTGATGGATATTCAAGTATTAATTATGTGCCTGGTTACAGACTTATAGATGCTGCCTTGCCCATGAGATAATATACAGTTTGGGTTGTTAATTGCTAAACTCCGGTTAGTCAAATTTCAGCAGAGAATTAAAATTCAAATTCAAAATCAAATTTTAATTAAAGTTTAAATTTCAGATCAGAATCAAAATTTCACATTCAAAATCAAAATTTCACATTCAAAATCAAAATTTCAGATCAAACCAAATTTCTTATCTAAATCCATGTATTAACTGCGTGTCTGGCTAAGGACTATAATGATGAAGACATATACATGAGGCAAACTAAACCTCGGTTTGTTATTTAAGATCAGTTTAATTTGCCACAAGGTCACACGTACGAAGTACCCAGGGGAGCATGGGATTCACTACAATTGTAATAAAGAATTCAATAAAATATATTTGTTTTTAATTATGTTTTTTTTTTATAAATCAAATCGAAAATCCAGAACAAAATGGAGCCGTTCTTAATTATTTTACATAAAGTAAATTGCAATGTAATTTATTTTTCTAATAAAGTAGTAAATTGAAATTTACTCGGCGATGTTCAATGGGCGGAGTTGAGTTGTCCTGCACCTCGACATTCACCCTGCTCATATTTGAGGATTGACCAAGCGATGACATTGCTCGAAATTCAGTCGCAGCTCTCATATGTGTGCGTGCGTGCGTGCGTGAGTGTGTGTGTGTGTGTGTGTGTGTGTGTGAAAGAGAGAGAGAGTGTGAGAGTGTTAATTCATTGCTAAACATTTTCCAACAGAACTGCACTGCAAAGCCGGAAGCAATTCATTGTCAGAAGCCAGGAATTAGAGAGAGAGTTAATGACAGATTAGATCTATAATATGCATGTATAATTCACGTAATCTAAAATGAACTAGTCGCAGCCTTTGTTGTTGTTGCTTTGCGTTTCTTTATGTCTTTTACGTATTCAAATTTACGTTTTTATTATTTCAGCCATTTCTTTTTACAACGACTTATAAATTATGGACTTGATTTATTGACTCAACCGAATGCGTCTTGTCTACTTTAAAACCATTGGTTTCCTACTGAATACTATATACACACACACACACACACACACATATATATATATATATATATATATATATATATATATATATATATATATATATATGACAAACTTAAAGATCTAGACACAAGTGGAAAAACAAACCAGATGACAGATAATAGATTAACACAAGTCTTAAGTATCATACAAGTATCTAAAGCAAAGTGCATTCCTCGTACTCCATTAGGGTCGGATCACACCAGGAAAAAAAATGTGGATCGACTCATGTTTAAAAATGTATAAATTTGGCCACACAACGGATGTTATCTTCCTTGCTATCTTTGCGAATGAATAAGAAATCTGCCAGTCATCTTTCAAATGTGCATGCAATGCTGCAAGAGTTCAGATGAGTCGGTAAGATAATTCTGGAATGGTAATACTTTGTCGAGTTTCGGCACGACATGTTGCAATATGAAACCCAAGGAAATGCGTACATCAATGTGACCGCTTGTTTATCTGTCATTGTTTTGTTTTTTTTAACGATTAACTGCGGGAGAAGGATTTTAATGTGGAAAACTGATAGCCAAGAAGAGGGAGACATAGATAGTTTGATAGATAAAGGAAATATTGAGATAGATAAGAAGATACTGAAAGATAAATAGATAGGAACAAATTGAGCTAGGTAGGTAGATAGATAGATGGAGAAAATGAATATGAATGTTGAGATAGACATGAACACACACACACACACACACACACACACACACACAGACACACACACACACACACACACACAAACGATAGATATAAATATTGAAATAGATAAGAACAGATAGAGAAAAAGAAAATGCTGAGAGATGAAAGAGATGCAGGATATATATATATGGAGAACAGACAAACAGAGACAGATGAAAAGGTAGAACTAGATGATGATAGATAAGTAAATATTGGAAATAGATGATTAAAAAATATAGAAATAATTTACTGAAATTGATGTGAAAAAATAGATAGAAGATAGATAGATAGAGATAGATAGATAGAATAATTAGAGATGTCGTGTTATATCAGAGTTCTGGCAGCAAATATAAATTCCATGACTAGATTTCCTGAGGTGATTTTTTTTCTTAAAATATAAAATAAATTTATATTTTATATATATTTTATATATATTATTTCAATTATCCCCCCAGAAAAATGGAAGAAAAGACAGAAACAAACAGAGACAGATGAAATGAAAAATTAAAGAAAATAAAGATATCGTCAAAATGCTTATGTTATTATTTAGATGAAAGAAAAAGTATTTTTTAATTATTTTTGAAAGTTAACACGTTCGAAATCTTTGTTTAGATCGCGGCGACGTTTAAAATAACAAGTTTTTTTTTTGCGTTTTTTATTGAAAAATAGATTTGATAAAATTAATTGTCCAAAAAATGAATAGATTTTTTTAGAAAAATTTTTTTAAAAATTACCCCACATTTACTTAATTTAATGAAATTTCGCCCAAACCTTTTGGTTTGAATTTTTTTTTTGTTAAAAGTAGGAAAGATAGTAAAATAGATAGATTTAGATTTAAGATATCTGCTCTGAATTAGATAGATAAAGATAGATAGTGTAATTAGAAAGCTTTGGACTTTTTGTAAGTAATATTAAGACATTATTGTCTGAAGAAATAATTTTTTTCTGATGAATAATTAATTTTACAAGAATTTTTTTTTTTAAGAAATTTTAATTATAATAATTTATAATAGTTTTAAATCGTGTAAAGCTCTAACCTAAATGTCTAATTAATGAAAAAAATTTAGAATCAAAATTATAAGTTTAATAAATTTCAGAGGTGATCTAAGGGTTTTTCCCTTTCAAAACATTTTCGTTTATTAAAATTAGCATAAAAGTGTAAACTTTAAATTTTAAATTATTTTTTTCTTTTTTTCATTTACTATTTCACTAAATAATTTTGTTTTAGTATTTTTTATTTGTTTACTCAAATAGAATAATTTTTTTACTTAAAAATTATGTCATTTTGGTCATCAGTAGTAGCTGTCATTGTCAATCAATCATTATCAGTAAGATCGAACAACTGAACAGTTAAAATTGGTTGTATATTATTTTTTTATGAAGTAACAAAGATTTCTTTGAAATCAGATTACTTTAAAAATTTTAAAATTTTACAAAAAAAAAAAATTAAATTTTGTTTTGTTTACAAATTTCTTAAAATTAAGAAAATGGCACGTTTTTAAGAAAATTTAAAAATTTGAAATTAAATCTGACAATCAAAGTATAAAAAAAACACCAGAATTGTTTAATTAATAGAAATCGTACATTTAATTTTTTTTTTCAAGAATGTTTTTTCGTTATTTAAACTTCGATATAGAAAATTTATGGAAACAATTTTTGCCTTTTTTCCTTCCTATTTTTTACGGAAAGTTAGAAAAAAAATGCCGTCGTAATCAACACATTTACTTTCCTTGACAAAATCTCTGACTGAAGAACTTTTTTTTTTTACTATCGTCTGCTTTTTCCAATTCTTTTAACGCCTCCAGTTTTGTTTTGTTTTTACGAAGTAACCAATCAGGTAACAATACATATTTTTAAAATTACCTTTCCTAATATGAATGCAGTTAACTCGCAAATGTTTTGTTCAAAAAGAATTATCATTTATAATAAAAAATATATAAATATACTATTAATCATTTAGTTATTAATATCCAAGGGAAATAACTTTTTTGTTTAGAAATTTTTTTTTTCAATTATTGAATATCACGTAGATGTCATGACCGACAGAGAATGAACAAACTGAGATAGATAGATAGATAGATAGATAGATAGATAGATAGATAGATAGATAGATATAAACAGATTGAGATAGATATAAACAGATTGAGATAGATATAAACAGATTGAGATAGATAGATAGATAAACAGACTGAGATAGATAGATAGATAGATAGATAGATAGATAGATAGATAGAAAGAATCTGAGTGAGATAGATAGATAGCGAGATATGAACTAGCTTAGACAGACAGATAGATAGATAGATAGATAGATAGATAGATAGATAGATAGATAGATAGATATAAACAGATTGAGATAGATATAAACAGACTGAGATAGATAGATAGATAGATAGATAGATAGATAGATAGATAGATAGATAGAATCAGAGTGAGATAGATAGATAGCGAGATATGAACTAGCTTAGACAGATAGATAGATAGATAGATAGATAGATAGATAGATAGATAGATAGATAGATAGATAGATAATGTCATAATTGTCTACAGGTTCCGATTAACTACTCATGAATACCGTATTGAATTTATTTATCTCTTATCTGATTTTGAACTATTTTTGATAAATTGATAAACGACCTTCTGTTAACTTAATCATCCAGATAATGTGCAACGAGACAATAAATAATCATGCAACTTGTCTCCGAAATAAGGCATCAATAAAAAATATATATAAACATGTTTGTATTATATTTTATTGTTCACTGGATTAAAAACAGGAAATTTAATATATATATATATATATATATATATATATATATATATATATATATATATATATAAATGAGTTATTTTTTATTTATTTATTTATTTTTTTGCACCTGATAGTTTTCTCACTGAATTAAAAAGGATTATTCCTAATACGTGATTCTTGCATTGTTACATAATATGAAAAAGAACACAATTAGGAAGCGGTAATATTTCCATTAATTTTCACCTAAAAGATATAAATACCATCTTACTTAAAAGTTGGGTGATTATCACTGGAATGATGAAGCCAATAAATCAAATATAAGTAGATGAAAATGTTATCACTTAAAATCAGAATAATCTGTCACAGAATGAAAGAACCAATCGGAGACATGCTGTTTATAAGAAACAGTTAAAATTTACAAATGGAGTAATATATTTCAGAAGAAGTGGCCAATCAAAAAAAAAAAACAAACCTTTGTAGAAGTCAACGTACTGCTTACAAGAAAAGTTATATCATAAAAATGGAGTACTTTAACTCGTAATGAAGAAGCCAATAAAATAACCTCTCTATATAGATAAACAGCTTAAATGCTGAGATTTTAGCCTCAAAATAAAGGAACCAATCACACAGTTTCTGCGGAGAACGATATATTTCTGCGAGGAACATATAAATATTTCTATAGAGTACAGATATGTCTATTATTCGAATACTGAAATCAAATCAAACTCCGCCATGATCGAGTAAACCGCTCTCGTATGAGTGAGTTCGTTATGTCATTTCTCAGAGAAATAGTGTCTGCTTCGTAGTGTCCTATTTGTCGCTGTCATGCGACAGGTTATGATGGGTTACATGACATTGGCAACAGGAAATAATCCCTGACTTGAAGAAATAGAGGTGCGAATCCAGCCTTTTCTCAAGGGCACTAAGATGAAGTGTACAAAAAAAATAATAATATCCGATTAACTTTGAATTCGGTTCGGCGATAACTTTGATCATCAGAGCCAGCATCATACATCAAATATATATCTTATTATCTCCGCTGTCGAAATTTTGTTTTGTCATTTGGCACTTAACCAAGGCAAGAAAGCCACTAAGACACAAGGGCTTACGAATTGTGAGAGAATATGAGTAAAAGAAGCATTATTAAGGGGAGGTGGCCATAAAAGAAAGGAATTAAGACAAGATAACGATTGACATTGCATTTAAACTATCAAAGAGCAAAATTGACTAGAATGCAAGAAGTCGGGAGAGAGTTCCACAAGCGAGAATTGCGTGAGAAAAAACTGTTAACACAGTTAATTCTAGGCCTAAACGGTAAAGTGTTGCGCTTAAATTCAAAAACTCTATTTACCAAACAGAAAAAGCCCCTCAAAACAATTACCTTGAGAATATTTATAGAAAAGGCAGAGGGAAGTTACGGTACGGAAGTAGGAAAGTGACTGAAGCTGAGATAATAATTTATGACCGATGACGTTGCAGATTTGTCTTCGGATTTTGTCAAGAGCCTCTCGGTATATAGCAGAAGCCTCAAATGGTAGACTTATAAATGTGGAGACAGCCGCCAATTCAAACCTTTACGGCAAGGATACGCCATGCCACTTACATAGTAGTAAACCACCCACATTCCCCCCGTATTTCATCGGTAAAAAGTAAGTTCCACTCTAACAGCTTCTTTCCGCGAACGACTGCTCTGTGAAACCGACTCCCAAGAGGATGTTTCCCCAATCACTACACTCTTAACGTGTTCAAGACTAGGGTTAACCTTTATCTTCCTCTCCTATCCACACAAATTGCTCCCTAACATAAACCTCTACCTTGAGTAGCCCCCACTCCCGGGCATTGTGAAGTGTGAACCTTACTGCAAAAAAAAAAATAAATAAAAATAAGAAAAAAGTTATCAACTACGACATAGTGAATCGGCATTCCTTGCAGCAATTTTAGCATCTGATGCAATATAATCGTCCCACTTCAGGTTAGTGGAAAACGAGATTAAGAAGTCATAGAGAGTTGCTTCCTGAGCTTAACTTCAACCATGCTGATCGAAAGCACAAAAAAAATCCTTCTTTAAGATCATTTTAAGGGCATGATTATGAAGTTTTGCTACGGTGTAATTGTTAGCAAGTTGGTCAGGCAGTTGAATATTACCTGTCAGCACCACTTGTTAATAAATACTAATAAAGTAGCCGGACGCTGGGAAGTATTTTTTTAAAATTATTTTCTAAAATGCTGTCTCCTTCCAGACGTAGGCAATCATGCCTGTCAACAG
>CAHIKZ030000491.1:0-5000 GCA_903632075.3 Acanthosepion pharaonis
CCTTCATTTGTGTCAATTTATTTCAGGCATTGTCTCTCGCTTTCTCTGTCACCCTGTAATATATGTGTGCTCATACATATGTGTGTGTGTGTGTGCATCTGTGAGAATACAGATTTTTAGACACCCATATATATATATATATATATATATATATATATATATATATACACAGACACACGACAGGATATATATATATATATATTTATATATACATGCATATATATATATATATATATATATATATATATATATATATATAAGTGTAACGCGGATATAAGAGAGTTTTCGGGACCGGAGAAGAAGTCTCTTATATCCGGGTTTCTCTTATATCCGGCTCTGGTCTATTATATATACATTAACACAGACTCTAATTTGGGACCAGAGAAAATCTCTCTTATATACGGGTTTCTCTTATATCCGGGTTTGGTCTATTTTATATACATTAACACAGGCTCTAATTTGAGACCAGAGAAAATCTCTCTTATGTCCGGGTTTCTCTTATATCCGCCTCTTATATCAGGGTTACACTGTATATATATATATATATATATATATATATATATATATATATATATGTATGTATATGCATCGGAATTAATGTCCTTTTATCGATCAATATTTCCTAACGTTATTTTTTCGTAAACATATATTGAAGAAAACGTCCTGTTCTGCTTTGTTTTTACATTGTGAATTACGGCTACCGGCCTGCGCATTCAAGAGATATGATAAGAAAATAAGCTCCTCGGTAGGGTTCGAACCTGTGTTCTGTCGTCTACATTTCAGTTTCTTGAATGCGCAAGCGGGATAATTTAGAACAGTTTAAGAGGGTGTATACTCAAACATTGCTATCAATAAAATAACATTTGAAATAGTGGGATGTATTATAAGTAAACACACACATATTACGAGATTATGTACGCGTTTCTAGATTCAAGAAATTTCGAATTGCATAATTATAAATTACGACCGGCTCTAATACATGAGAAAGGTTAAGTGTATATATATATATATATATATATATATATATATATATATATATATATATATATATATATATACTTTTTCACATATATATATGAAAAGTGTATATAAATATAAATAAATATACATATGTATAATTATTTATATATTATATGCGTGGTACTTATTAGAAAGCGCTCAAATATCAGAGATAGAGCTAACATATTTGGTTGGATAGATGTGAGTTTGTGACCCTGGGTTTCACGCTTTAGCGATCGTCATATATATATATATATATATATATATATATATATATAACGTGCCCGTCGATTGGTTAGAATAAAACTTTTGGTGACAAGCGAGATGTGTCGTTAGAATTGATCCTCTCTTAGACTAGTTTTTAGCCATCGCTACAGGACACACTCTGCTCTTGCATTTAACCCATAGTGGGGAGTAGAAGAGATGGATTCGTACCTTTCTCAAGGCTATTTGTGCAAATATAATGCACTGCAATTCTAACTGCGTTCTCATTTCTGAGTCGTTACCCATCCTCAACCGCACATACACACACACATACACACATACACACACATACAAACACAAACACACAAACACACACAATAATAACAAAAACTGACCAACATCTGGATATTATTTTATTATGCCTCGATCTAAGCTTTCGGCTCAAATGTTATAGATAAGTTTCAACACTATTATAATTTATATTTATAATATTGAACAGATTCAATTCATCAGACCTAAATAAGGTCTGATGAATTGATCGTGATTATGATTCCAATGTTATAAATTATAATCATGGAATATTAGTGTTTGAGTTTTTATATTATATATTCTACTCTGTCCTGGACATTGAGTTCTACCTGGATTCTATCCTTTGAATTTATATATATATATATATATATATATATATATATATATATATATATATATATATATATATATATACTTACAGGTAGATATAGCTATAGATAATGAAAGCTAGTAAAAATCATTATAAAGAGTAAGAATACATATATATTTATATATATATATATATATATATATATATATATATATATATATGTACATAAGCAATATATATCACAGTTATAATTTGGGTAGCAATTTCTCAATTGCACGTTATGCCACTAGAGATAAAGTTCAACAAGACTTCCATTTTTAAATTTATATCCTCTCCTTTATATATGCATATGTAAATTGACCAATAAATTCAAAGCTCTCTCATTCTCTCTCTATTTATATATGTTTAAATCTATATATATATATATATAATATAATATATATATATGTAATCTGTACAGTAAAATGCTCTCTCTCTCTCTCTCTCTCTCTCTCTCTGTATATATATATATATATATATATATATATATATATATATATATATATATATAAATTTGAAAAAAGACTACTTTAAGGTACCATTACAATAATTTATTTCACCAAAATCCTTTTTGAAGGACTCCGGATCATCAGGTAACACTTCCAACAACAAAATGAAAGGAAAAATGGGATTAGAAATTGATGGGTAGTGTGTAATTTTTGTAATTAAACAGGGAGGGTGAAGGTAGCGGTTAAAGAGACAATACAAAGTATAGGCAGGGTTAAATTTACATCTCTTAAATAAGCTTTATATTGGGATAGAGGACCTGTATATATATATATATATATATATATATATAAGAGTGATATATATATATATATATATATATATATATATATATATATATATATATATATATATATATACAGGCAAACACATATTTGAGATTTGGGTTCAAATCTCACCAGGTTCGATTTGTCTGGAAGGTGGCTTTCCTGATGTTATCCTGCTGGATGATCCCAGTGTGCGGAACAATTGGAAAATCCCCGAAAACCCTACCACTAGTTGACCCAAGCCTTTTGAGTCAAATTGAGTAGACGGAACCCTTTGCGAGACGTCGGTGGTTGAGCTCACACGAATTTACAACACACTCGCGCACACACACACACACACACACACGCATACACACGCATATATTAGGGCATACACTTATGTGGATACTGAACGCTACGAATTTAAAGAATTTAAACGTTGAATTCTCATGTATATAAATAAGACTCTAGTCTGCAATGTGTATATATGAATGATATATTTGTATCTTCTCGAATAAATATGGATTTTAGCAAATATATTTATGTTTGTGTGATTAGATAGATAGATAGATAGATAGATAGATAGATAGATAGATAGATTTAAATATGCTGACATAGATAGATAGATAGATACGAACAGATTCAGATAGACAGGTAGGTAGATAGATAGATAGATGATAATTAAGTGACTGAATTAGACACATATTGATTGACAGCAATACTACCTTATCTATCTATCTACTTCAGTCTGTTCATATATATCTATCTAATTCACGATCTATATATGCACAATATACAGACATACACAAGCATGCGCCTAACTGATGATTGTCACAGGAAGAAAACGGTATATTTAGTATTATTATTATTATTATATATATATATATATATATATATATATATATATATATATATATATATATATATATATATATATATATATATATAGTGTAACCCGGATATAAGAGAAACCCGGATATAAGAGAGATTTTCTGGTCCGAAATTAGAGCCTGTGTTAATGTATATAAAATAGACCCAACCTGGATATAAGAGAAACCCGGATATAAGAGACTTCTTCTCCGGTCCTGACATCTCTTTATATCCAGGTTACACTGTATATATATATATATATATATATATATATATATATGTGTGTGTGTGTGTGTGTATATATGAACAGACATAGATATGTACAGAGTGAAATAGATAGATAGATAGATAGATAGATAGACAGATAGATAGACAGATAGATAGATAGATAGATAGATAGATAGATAGATATGAACACATCTTGATAGATAGATAGATAGATAGATAGATAGATAGATAGATAGATAGATAGATGGAAACAAACTGACATAGGTACATAGAGAGAGAGAGAGATAGGTAATTAACAGAGTGAGATAGATAGATAGATAGATAGATAGATAGATAGATAGATAAGAGTGCATAAGTCGCTAATGAATTATCTCCATGTAACAGCAAAAGGCTTTGCACATGCCTTTTTATCAATCTCTGTTGTCGAAAGCAAAAACAGAAAGTAAGGGTTGGTGAGGGGGTCGGGGGAATTGGGGGGGGGGGGCAGATAGAAGGTGAAGACAAATATTTGAGACCGAACGGAAGTCACCGATTTTGTGCATGCTCAGTGGAATAACCGCCACAATAAGAAACGCCCATAAATTTCCAGTAGAAAATACCCTCTTTGTATACAGTCAAGGGCGGAGATATAGGTATTGTGTAGGCGGTCGACGAAAGAAAGGAGGTGCTAGCCATACTCTACCCTAACACACAAGAACGGTTATACACAAACTCACCATGGAATATGAACGCTAATATATACATAAATGCACGCACACATACACACACTGATACACACACACACACATATGCGTGTGTGCGTGCGTTTGTATGTATGCATGTGCAAACACAAATGCCCCTATACGCAATCACGCATATTAATATAAATATATTCAGACAATTAATAATTAAGTTTAATGCAGTTTCAAGAGAGTTCATCATCTGAAAAGTTTCAACTATTATAAAATATGTATAAATATATAAGTGTGTATGCGTATATCTATCTATCGATATATATATATATATATATATATATATATATATATATATATATATATATATATATATATATACAGAAATTGATACATGTATATATAGTAGAACAGGCATATATATTGTATATCTATGTGCACCTTAATTAGTAATAAATTAGTAATATATATATATATATATATATATATATATATATATATATATATAGAGAGAGAGAGAGATAGACGTACAGTATATATATATATATACTATTTATTTTTCAATTTATATGTTCACATCTATATCATTTCTTTCATTTTATCGTTATTTTATTATAT
>CAHIKZ030000491.1:10000-15000 GCA_903632075.3 Acanthosepion pharaonis
ATATATTCGTATTATGAAAAATTTATTATATATATATATATATATATATATATATATATATATATGGCTTTTTCTTGTGTAAACATACACACGCTCAAATATAAATTTATCTACAATTGTGTGCGTGTTTGTGTATTTGTATGTATTTGTGTATATGCGTTCACACATTTCGTCTTAATTGTCCACATTTCAATAACTGAACGCATCTCCATAAAAGTTTCGGACTGTCTACAAACTTTAATAGGTAAATAATTTTTTTAATTTATTGCTTACATTTTTTTTTCAGCTAAATTGATGTCTGGTTCCGGGCATTAGTGACTACTTGAAAATATTTCATTTTTCACTTCAAAGTTTACAGAAATTAGCCAGCTTTTAGACCCAGAAAAATTAATCGGAATAAAGTAAAGAATTTTTCGTTTTCTTTCTTGTTATTTTATGTGTTTTCTCATTCTGTTCGATTTCTTTCTCCGATGTTGGTTTTCTTTACGCTAAACACTTTCACTCTGTTTATCTCTCTATATATCATTTCATCCATATCTGTATGTCTAGCTGTCTCCGTCAATCTGCGACTATCAAATCATATTTATCCATCTGAGTTTGTACTAATCAATCAGAATGTTTACATATCGATTTATCTGACTGTAGAACACACTTTCTTATCTCGGTCTATTAGTAAATAATAATGAAGTTGGCTAAATTACTCCTGCAAAAAAAAAAAAAAAAATCGGTAGATATAACTCGATCAGAGACTTCATCAGATGAGAACCCTATTCAGGGCTTAAACACTAAATTAGGGGCAACCCAGCTGTACGTAGCAATACTGACAGACTGTAATGGTTCTCACAGTAAGAATGTGAAAATGATCGAACCATGTAAATAGAGATTCTATACAAGCTTGGAAAGTCTTGATAGCTTTCATGTTCTATGTTGGTGAGAAGTTTACTCAGGTATGCCGATGTCGTGTTAGGAATGAAATTTGTGTATCCGACTTTGATAGGAAATATATTGGTTGTAAGCCAGGCCATTGCGACCACAAATAGTATAGATCTTGAGCCGAGCCTATGTAAACAAAATGATCATTTTATTCTTTCCTTACATTTCATCGACTGATAAGGAGTGACATTTTTCCATCCTATATTCTTTTTGGAACTTCGTATTTTTACACGTTAATTTATTTATAATTAAAATCGATTTTAATTGTGTTCCAAGAAGAAATATAGTCTTAAGATGTGCTATATTTATCGGATAAAGTGCTGAATATCAGAGTTAGAGCATCTGTAAATATAAAGTAGAACATTAATCATCGTCAGTGGCCAGACGATTGCATCTAGCATGAAAACAGACTGTCGCCTGACTATGTTGACTTTATGTTCACTTTATATATATATATATATATATATATATATATATATTTGGTAACGAAAAACATACGCTGAAGTTGTTAAGCAAATGTTGGTCAAGTGTTACTATATGCATTCTAACATACGTACACACGCATATACATACATATATATATATAAAATATATATATATATATATATATATATATATATATATATATATTTTATTACTTGGAAAGTTATTTTAGTGGAAAACCCTGTTTGATAAAGAACGCAGCTACGTTCTTTATAATAAAGAGTGTGTATTACGATTAATGCCATAAGGAGTGAAGAGAACTTAAGAAACTGTTCGGATCTACGTCCCCCTTTATAGGAGAAACCTTCGTTTGCTCTCGTTTCTTATATACTGCTCGAGCCAAGAGACTGTCACAGTTCATAAAAAAGTACCAACAATATCTGTGAGCATAATATTTATAGTATTTTAACAATTTGCAAATAAGGTGTTCAGTATTTGTGCTCGAAGTTTTAGAAAATGGCGTCCGAAATCATTCTGATTACCACACAGACACAACATTGGTTCTTGATAAAAATAACAAAATATGAAACTCGGATAGTTTATCCACAACATCGAGTGAAGTACGGAGGGACATTGTCGGTTATATTTTCTCAAAATTTGTTTGCATATATATATATATATATATATATATATATATATATATATATATATTAAAAAAATATATATATATATATATATATATATATTTTAATATATGTCTGTGTCTGTGTTTCTGTGTCTGTGTAAAAAAACATATACATAAATATATATACAAGTATAAATATAATAGATATACACACACACACACACACACACACACACACACACACATATATATATATATATATATATACACGTAAACATAAATATAAAATATCTATCTTTCAGTCTGTATATATATATATGTGTGTGTGTGTGTGTGTGTGTGTGCCTATGTGTATGTGTTTGCGCCTGTAAACAACCAGATATATATATGCACGCACATATAAATATATCCATATCTATATGTATACATATAGTATATATATATATATATATATATATATATATATATATAGATAGATAGATAGATAGATAGATAGATCGATAGATAATGAACAGACTTGGACATATATATATATATATATATATAATAGATAGATATGGGCGTTAATGACAGTTATCATGCAATGGCTTTTTTTTTTACACCCTGTCTATATTTATAGATGTTCAGTGTCTTTATAACTTTCGCTTCATCCTTATTTATTCCATGTTACAACAAATTCTGTAGGTGGCGAGAAAAATCACTGCAATTCAGTTTTGATGCACGTAAGTAAATCTATAGCTTACCTTCTCCCCTTTTCTTCCTACTCCTCCACTCATCGATTTGCTCATTTTCTGTACTAAGACAGTAAGTATTTCTGAACTTATAACAACTTATATTCAAACACGTAATTTGATAGCATCATGATTTCTTCAGTGTTCTTTAATAAGTATTTGGTCCTCAAACCATGCATAGTGTAGCTATACTTTTTTTTAACCAGAGAAATTTTTATGCTCAGAAATTATTTGATAATACTCTATTGGGGAGATAAGCTTTGTCACAGAGATCTTTTTTTTTTTTTTTTTTCATAGAGAGCATTTTTTTTTCTCATGCAGAGACTGACAAGGAACTCAGTAATGTTATTGTCGCTACCTATTATTATTATTGCTGTTGTTGTCGTTATTATTATTATTATTATTATTATTATTTCCTTTGATTTCTGGCATTTACAGATTTCTTTCCGTGTCCCGCCCAGGGACATAAGGTTAGAAATGGCATCATGATACTTTCCACTGACAAAAAAAAAAAAAAAGAAATTACATAGATAAAGCTCTTCGTAAAGTGTGGGCTGTACTTTATTATTATTATTATTATTATTATTATTATAGGAGTTTGCACATTAACTTAATAGGAATAATCAATTTCAATACGTCCATCCGACCTGCTTTTATTGTAGTTTTTAACTACTAGATAATAACATCATTATCATTCTGATGATGATGATCATCATCACTACCACCACCACTAAAACAACAAAAACAAAAGATTATTATTATTGTTGTTGTTGTTGTTGTTGTCGTTCTTGTTGTTGCGTGTGTGTTTTTGGCGATTTTTTATGAGGTACACGTTATCAACAAGTCTCAAGCGGAGATTGAATTTAATAAAGAAACAGACTGTCGCTACTCGGTGTTGACCTCAGTGCCTATTTTTATATTTACACAGGCTCTATCCTTGATATTTGGCAGAAATATTGACTACCATCAAATGTATCATTATCTTATATATATATATATATATATATATATATATATAGAGAGAGAGAGAGAGAGAGAGATAGATAGATAGATAGATAGATAGATAGATAGATAGATAGATAGAAAAAAAATTAAAAGTCGACGATATATATATATATATATATATATATATATATATATATATATATATATATAGGGAGAGAGAGACTTCAGGAGAGAGAGAATGAGAGTGAGATAGATGGATATGAACAGAATAAAATATATATATATATATATATATATATATATATACATATATCGGTCTATATCTATCTATCTATTTTATATATATATATATATATATATATATATATATATATATATATATATATATATATATATTACAAGTTTTATATGAGAAAATGCAAAGAGATGGTGGGGTACCATGCAACATGGAGGGGGGCGAACAATTTGCAATTGTGGGGTCACTGCATGCGGAGAAATCTAGGTAAGATGTGAGAGATACCCTGAGATATGATTTTTTGCTATTATCCTTATTATTGTTGTTGTTTTTTATGCTGACGTATCAATTAATATACTTACTCAGTCACTGTTCTAATGATCGATAATTTTCTTGTATATCTTCAGTGGAATCAATCCGAGGAAGAGCTGCTAGCGTCGGTGAGGATACTGAGAGAAGTGCTGGAAATTTGAGAGAACCTGTTGCTCAGTTCTAAGCTATGATCCCCATGGAAACATGCAAGTCTATAAATAATAATAATTAATATAATTATTATCATTAGTAATAATAATAATAATATTAATAATAATAATAGTAATAATATTAGTAATAATAAACTGAAAGAGTTTATGAAAGAAGGAGAAGAAGGAAAAGAAGATAAAGGCATGAAGAAGAAAATTAATTAGAATGAGGAGAAAGTGATAATTAAAAGAAGAAGAAGAAGAAAAAGAAGAAGAAGAAAAAGAAGAAGAAGAAAAAAGAAGAAAGAAGAAGAAGAAGAAAGAAGAACTAGGAGGAGAAGAAGAAGAAGAAGAAAGAAGAAAGAAGAAAGAAGAAGAACTAGGAGGAGAAGAAGAAGAAGAAGAAGAAGAAGAAGAAGAAGAAAGAAGAAAGAAGAAGAGGAAGAACTAGGAGGAGAAGAAGAAGAAGAAGAAGAAGAAGAAGAAAGAAGAAAGAAGAAGAAGAAGAACTAGGAGGAGAAGAAGAAGAAGAAGAAGAAGAAGAAGAAGAAGAAGAAGAAGAAGAAGAAGAAGAACTAGGAGGAGAAGAAGAAGAAGAAGAAGAAGAAGAAGAAGAAGAAGAAGAAGAAGAAGAAGAAGAAGAAGAA
>CAHIKZ030000491.1:22500-25000 GCA_903632075.3 Acanthosepion pharaonis
ATATATGCATTTGTTTAATTTCGGTAAATCACTAAAAGACAGAAATAGATTTTTATTCAATAATCCGTACTTGACTTTACCATCTGTCTTTTTTATTACTCTCCATTTTTATCCTGACTTTTTTCTTTTCTGTGTCCGAAAAAATGCAAATAACGTTTTTTTTTTTTTTTCCGGGGGCGGGGGGATTTGGTTCTCCGTTCCGCTGGCGATACACAAATTTAATTGCTCTGAAACCGGTGAATAAATTCGACCAAAAGCAGCAAACGTAGCATGCAGCGACTTGATAAATTGATTGAAAAGCCAACACAAGATCAAATAGTTTCACATGCTCTCAATTTTTTGTTTTTTTATTACTCTATTACTATGCGCAGGATATCGAACCCTAGACCTCTGCACACGCTATATTCTAACCACGACGCTATCTCCGGGGACTGGACGAACATCCAGTATATCAATTCTGGCAATGAAACCGACAGTTGGTCAGGTTTCAGTTATCGAATCGATATTTTGATCAGCAGTTGATATGAGATGGCGCTGTCTGTAAGCGGAGGGAAAATTTTTCAGACAGAAAACTGAATTGTGCAACAGTTCGTGTGTTGAACAAGTAAAATAGCCTTTCGAAAGTTAGGTGGACTTAGCCGGGTACGTAGTTTCGTGGGACGAGGTTTGAGCTTAATAATACGTAACTTAACAATCTTTGAAAAAGTTTCCCATTATAATTACATCACGTTATGCCATATAGATACATGTACGTATATATATATATATATATATATATATATATATATATATATATATATAAAGAGAGAACGAGAGAGAAAGAGACAGAGAGAGACAGACAGACAGGTGGGCACAGAGAAAGATAGAGAGTAAGAAACGAGTGTGGCTAGATATATATATATATATATATATATATATATATATATATATATATATATATATATAGAAAGAGAGACAGAGAGAGAAAGAGAGAGATTGAGGGAGAGAGGGTAAGAGCGAGAGCGTATATTATATATATATATATATATATATATATATATATATATATATATACAAAGAGAGAGGAATAGATAGATAGATAGATAGATAGATAGATAGATAGATAGATAGATAGATAGATAGATAGCGTTTTGCTATATGCTTATGAGGAAAAAGAGATCAATATGGAAGATACAACAAAAGAGTGAACACTGCATTCAACAGTGCATGGTGACAGGCTGCTACTTTACGCTTGATGTGACCATCATACAATTCAGTTGGGATTTTTATTTCTACAATATATCTATCGATCGGAGAAGCAAGTTCGGATTCATTACTTTCACTTACGTGCTATTAACCTTGGAAAAGGTATGAATCCTGTTCTTCTCCCCACAGCTATGGGTAAATAGCAGGACAGACCGGGTTCTATAGCCTGGGATGGCAACTGGTTTACCGCAGAAAGAAATGGCAACCTACTGCGGGAAAAAAATTACCTCGTCAGTCATGTATTGAAAGGTACATCATCACCTAAGCGTGTATCATGCATGGCACATAACTGACATCTCTCTGACACTATATATATATATATATATATATATATACTTAGGTAATGAAAAGATTGGTAATCCGTATGGATAATCCCAAGAAAGATCTTATCCAGAGATCTCAATATAAAACCAGAGCGAATATTAATTTAATTAGAAAAAAGATAACCTTCAGTGTCCGTTGATTATATTTTATTTCCCCAGGAAGTTGTTTTTGTCCTGGTTCATCAGATCCCATTTCAAGCATAAACGATTGTTTTAAATTTACGTATTATGTTTTTGTCCTTTTTTTAACGCTGAGCAGCCTCGGTTCTTGAATGTATCACATGTCAAATAAATCAGTTTTCGAATAGAAAATTCGAGATGAATATGCCTCGATTATCGAACAACATTTCGGGCTTTGAACAACATTTGCCGAAACAAGACGAACGAAATCATTTCTGAGTCAATCACCATATTGTAAACATTCGTGTCTTGTGCTGTGTTTTTTCTTTTCTAATTTTATTGTATTGTGCCTTTTTTTTTGTAATGGAAAAAAATAATTCGGTTCCCGAAGAATTCGGTTTTAGAACAGACTTTCAGAATAAATTATGGTCGAAAACTGAGGTTCATCAGTATACATATATATATATATATATATATATATATATATATATATATATATATACACCCTAATGTATAAAATTAAAAATAAACCAGACGCATCCCTCTAGTAACCACTTTCAACACCACTCTTCCTCCACTATCTCCGATAATCAAAAGGCGCTGGGAAATATTATATCTCAAACCAGATCTAAAAACCTTGTTTGAGGAACCCGGCCTTCTAACATATCGTAGACCTAAGAACCTTAAGGAAATTATAGGTAGTAACCAAATTTCAGATGATGAGGTAATCCGTAATAAACCGAGCATAAAACAACAGGATTTTCCAAGCCATGTAACACCAAAAGGAGCTTATGCTAAAAACCACATTAGAC
>CAHIKZ030000491.1:30000-52500 GCA_903632075.3 Acanthosepion pharaonis
GGCATGCTGTTAATGGCATATTTGAAAGAAAAAGATGAATTAATGCCTTTCCCAAGGGTATTTACGCTTAAGAGAATGTCATGAGTTCGACTGGGATTCGAACACGAGTATCTGATTTTTTATCTCCCGAATCGCTAGCCTTACCCCACCCTACCATTACCATGGGCATAAATCATGTGATATAAACATTTATGTACCAGAGAAATATTAAGTTAAATGAATGCCATATTTTTTCTATTTTGCCATTCACATCAATGTCGCAGCTACACACACACAGACACACACACACACACACATATATATATATGTGTGTGTGTGTGTATTTATGTGTATGTCTGTGTGTGTGTGTGTTTCTGTGTATATGTAAAGAAACATATATATACAAGTATATACACACACACACACATATATATATATATATATATGTGTGTGTGTGTAGGTATATATATATATATATATATATATACACGTAAACATAAATATAAAAGTGGACATTGACGTCAAAACCCAGCAGCCACAGTCTACTTTATGCTTGAATGCAATCTTCAGGCCAACTATGTGTATCTATCTATCTATCTATCTATCTATCTATCTATCAGAGTCTCTTTTATATCTATCTATCTGTCTATGTATCTATCTTTCTGTTAGTCTGTATATATATGTTCATATATATATATATATATATATATATATATATGCATGTATGTATGTATGTGTGTGTGTGTCTATGTGTATGTGTTTGCGCCTGTGTAAACAACCAGATACATATATGCACACATATATATATATATATATATATATATATATATATATATATATATATATATATATATATATATATATATATATATATATATATATATATATATATTTAAATGATTTGTAAAAAGAGTTAAATATTTAAATTGCTAGCAACCATCAAATTAATTTCTTCGTTGATTTTTAAACATTTAAATTACTATTAAACGTTAAATTTGTTTTTTTAACCTAAATTGCCAATACTATACCACCCCTCTTCTTCCGCCGTAAACCCTAGTTACTTCTTTACTTCCTCCTTCTTTTTTTTTTTTTTTTTCCCTCTCTTCTCTCTTTCCATTTCAACGTTTCATTTCCGTTAAGTTAACCGCTCAAATAGGTCATTGTCTGGTCACTCCTTCCTCAATACTAAGTATGATAGAAAGAAATATTAAAATAAACCCTCTCTAAACTCGACCATGTCTCTCACACCACTCCTCGCTACCCTCTCTGTTAAATTACATAAACTTAATACTACCCGTCAAAAGTGTAAATTTTCATTTCGTTTTACGTTTCAAATTTTGGAAGTGATGTCTAATGATCCAGCGTCCGTTAAAAGGTCTCTGGGGAAATAAGCTATTACAATGGAGCCTTAGAATGGTGTGTTTTTCTTTAAATTATATATATATATATATATATAAGGATATAGATGGTAATTATAAATATATAGATGGTATATATATATATATATATATATATATATATATATATATATATATATATATATAGATAGATAGATACACCTAGTGAGCCAGAAAAACCTACCTAGGTTTCACCTAAACAGATCGTCAGGGAAAGTTTGGCTAACGAGGCAAAGAGAAACACATATTTGGATTGAATAAGAAAAAACTAGGAATGATCCACGTAGTAATCCTCCTATTTGTAATTGTAGAAACAAAAACATCTGTCCATTACAGGGAAAATGCCAGCAAGAATGCGTGGTTGTATCAAGTGAAAATTTACAAAAATACTGAGGATACTAACCCTAAAACATACATAGGTGCTACTCAGGATAAATTTAAAAACGATATTATAACCATACGTGTAGTTTTAAGAATGCAAAAATTAAACATAGTACCACGCTATCTACCTACGTATGGAAAACCAAACAAAGAAGATAATATAGACCCCCATCCTTAAATGGGAAATATTAAAAAATACTAAAAATATAAAGCAGGCCATAAATTTTGCAAATTATGTGCTGAGGAGAAATTAGCCATAGCTTTATGATCAACCTAACCAGCTATTAAACTCTAAAACTGAAATTCTCAATGTATGTGACATAAAAATCTTGGCTACTAAATTAGACGTTTTCCCGTTATTGACTTTCCACTGAGGATTTTTTTTGTTGAATAAATATTTACCCCCCCCACCCACTAAAGGTTGTTTTTGTTTTTTGTTTTTGTCACGTGGTATGATTTTAGCTATCACCTATAAATATGTGTTTCTCTTCGCCTCGTTAGCCAAACTTTCACTGACGATCCGTTTAGGTAGGTTTGTCTGGCTCACTAGGTGTATCTAGGTCTGCTGTACGGTTGTATTGAGCTCTTTTGTTAGTTGTTACTCGTATCGGGGTTTTTTCTTTGTGCTTCAGACCTGCATCTGTGCGATTTTTTTGTCGGCAGAAGTTCATGTTTGTAGCTCTTTCTTTTTTAAAACCTTTTTTCCCTCGAGATTGATTTGATTAGCAAATCAAAAATTCGAGGTTTTCAAAAAGAGTCTAGTTATCTATATATATATATATATATATATATATATATATATATATATATAGATGGTATAGGTAAACATATAGATGGGGGCACTCCGAGGCGGTTATAATGGTTAACAAGCTTGTTTCACTAGAACAATTATGATTCAATAGTGAGTTGGATTCTCACTACGCTTGAAAAATCACTATAAATACATAGATGGTATTTATAAACACATTGATAATATATATAACTATATAAACACTATCTTCAGCTGAGCGCCGTGCTTCATCAAAGTTTCGACCCATTAAGCTGAGTACCTCTCCACAAGGTTTGCCCACTGTGTGGAGAGTTACTGAGCCCTCCTTTCTCATTATAGATGGTATATATAAGTATATAGATTCTATATATATGTAGAATGGAGATCTATCTTTCTATTTTTTATGTGCCGTGTCCTTTCAGGATGTAGACCATTATGTTTCTCCACCTCTTCCTGTCCCGTGTGGCTCTCAATAGGTTTCGTCCTTTGTCACCTCTCCCAGATCACGTTCACTTATCCACTTCATCAAACCCGTCAGATATGTCATGCGTTGCTTTCCCTCGTTTCTCTTTCTTTCTATTCGACCTGTGAGTATCAGATTTTCCAGGCCCTCCTTTCTCATTACAGATGGTATATATAAGTATATAGATGCTATGTATAAGTAGAATGGTGATCAGCGTGTTTTAGTGGACTCAGCAGTTTTCAATCAGCTTGTCTGGATTGTCTTCAAGAAGCGAGGGCAAGATCTAAAAGGTCAGCCAATCTAACAGTGATCTCATCTCACAATCCTTAGTCTTGCTCCATATGTGGCCTCCTTTCTAAATCACTAACAGGTCTTAAGTGCCATAAGATTATTGCACAAAATTTCCCAACCGAATCAATTAAGTTATCAGATCCACTTAAGTCGAAACCGACGGGAGGTCAATATATATATATATATATATATATATATATATATATATATATATATATATATATGCCTGTGTGTAGATGGTAGATATAAATGTATAGATCGTATTTATAAGTTGCATGAGAAATTTAGTTAAATTCAACTGACCCATTTGTTTGCTTAATTTTTATTGCTAAAATACAATAACATAGTAATAAAATTATCGAATACGAAGTTGTGCATCAGGAATTAAATTCGAAATATTTTGTTTTTGTTTGGAAACTTTTGATGGACTCAGACATTAGCAAGATCTGAGTGTTTATCCCTCAAAGATTTTTTTGTAAATCCAATTCTCTTATAATCATAAGTGGAATTGCAAGTTTATTTTATTAGTATAATTGAAACCCTTGAAAACGTATAATCAATTAACCGGAATCGTCAAACATTTAGACAATGGGTACACACATATATATATATATATATATATATATATATATATATAGCAAAGTTTCTCTGCTTTATCGTTACTTTCCTGGAAAGTGTTCGGAAGTACTATATTCCTAGGTTCCGCCATTTCCTACCTTCACGGCAAGGATCCGGCAAGCTACTTACATAGGAGCAAAACCTACCCACATTCCCTCCGTATTCCATTGGTGAGAAGTAAGTTCCACTAGAACAGATTCTTCCTGCGAACCATTGCCCTTTTTGAACCGACTCTTAAGAGGATATTTCCCCAGATCACTACAATCTTAACCTGTTCAAATCTAAGGATAACCGCTACCTTCATCTCCTATCCGTACAAACTATCTCTTAACACGAGTGGCACCTGGCCCCTGTACAGGGTGAACATATTGATACAGCCCTATCTGTATCTGATATGTCTATCTCTCTCACTCTCGCTACAAACACACTTACACACACACAAATTCATATATATATATATATATATATATATATATATATATATATATATATATATATATATATATATATATGTACTATTTACATTACTCGGACTATAATCCTCATCTTTATTTGCCATATTTATCATAACAGTTCGGCCATTGTACGCTCCGGCCTCCTTCAGTTCGACATTCCAACCACCTGAAGTAGGCCAGGCGTACAACCACCAAGCGTTGTGATAAATATAACAACACCGAGATGATAGTCCGAGCATCATAAATAATATTATATACCTCATCTCAAATATAGACATATATATATATATATATATATATATATATATATATATATATATATATATATGTGTGTGTGTGTGTGTGGATGTATTTAGGTTTTCTACGTGTCAGTCAATATACCCGCCATGGCTTCGTTGTACACTGTGTATGCGGCAGGACGTCCATAGATATTTTTTACCTACAGTATCCCGTGTCGAATTCTTCTGACGTCATGTACACCATCACGTGATCACACAGCTGAAATCCGCCTTCATTGTCACCATTTGTTCATATTGCTTCGGTGTAAATACATTTTGCCCCCACTAAACTTCACTCTAAAGGTTCTTCTCCTACATACTTACCTCTTACCTTTCCTCACTCCCACTTTGCCACTGCCACTCTCTTACCTCTTACCTTTCTTCACTCCCACTTTGCCACTGCCATTCCCTTACCTCTTACCTTTCCTCACTCCCACTTTGCCACTCCCTTACCTCTTACCTTTCCTCACTCCCACTTTGCCACTGCCACTCCCTTACCTCTTACCTTTCCTCACTCCCACTTTGCCACTCCCTTACCTCTTACCTTTCCCCACTCCCACTTTTATCCACTTAATCAAATTTAGTTTTAATTTTACCTTTTATTTAGATCGTTCTATTTACTTTGATTTACTCTGGAAGCAGTCGCCATGCACTCAAGGTGTTGCATAGTGGCGGAGTTAGTAGTGACTCGGGAAATATAACCGTCAAGCCAGCTTCAAATTCTTATGTCATTCACGGCTGTCGTTTGGCTTTCTCATACAGATACGATTTCGTCTAATAATAAAAATATAGAAAGATAACAATAAACAGAAAACGAAACGAATTAATAATTGTGTGTCTAAAATAGAAAACAACTAAAAGTTAAAGATTAAGAAGCAAAAAGAAAACAGAAAAGATCTCGTAACTGAAGAAACAGTCAAACAAGTTGTTGGAAATATATTTCTAAAACACTATATGGGGTAAGTTGACGGTCATGAGTGACGCAAGAAAGGAAAAAAAAAGAGAAGGCATCTGGCTGTACCTTTTCATAGACCTGTGAATTGACGAATTAGCAATTAGCGAGAAGGCGATATTTCCTGGTAAAAAATAAGTTCTCCCCTTTTCAAAAAGTTTCAATGAGAATTATCACCTCGATAGAGATATATGTGCTTGCAACTTCTATCTCCCATTTACTTCTCTTTCTAGTTCACTGATAAGTAGTCGGCAAAATTTCCCTCCTGGAGAAAATAAAAGTTGCTAATACAAACTGTATGCGTTCTGCTATTTAATAGAAAAAAAAAGGAATCTTTCTACTTAGTGATAAAGACATAGAGACAGAGACAATGCAACTTTGGTGTATTGGCCTGGATGCAATTGATTCGGCCCATTACTGAACAACGATCGTGATCAGCAAAGGCCATTCCAAGTAACATATTCAGTCGCATATGATTCTTTGTCTAAGAAGATAATAATAAGTTACATAGATATGATAATGATGATGGCAACGATGATGATGATGATGAAGGCATACGTTGCACATAATGGCGAGACTAAAGTCCAGATTTGTTACGATAGGTATCTCACTAACTTTTTCATCAAATCATCAGCTCCATGAATGGGTGTGCTAGTAAAGCTGCTATTCTGCTGAGCACTCGACGAATTTTCTGCAAATACTATTTATAAGCCAGAGAAGCATTGGATAAACAGACCTGTAGGAAGCCATCAACCTACTGATGAAAGCTCTCGTTGCTCAGGGATTCCATCGTGGAGAGCCATCCGCCCTAGCCGTTGATTTCAATCTAGGAAGACCTCTACCCCTCTCTACAGTGTCATCACTGGCTCCAGCCGTAGCTATGGACACCTGTATACCCCCACAGTGCTTAGATGGCCACTGACATCCCAATAACGTTCGTCCTCACTTTCACAGATTTTTAAAAGAATCCCGCTAGTTGTCTAGCCACTCTCGTCAAAAGAAAAGCCTGGTGATAAAGTAAGGATCAAAGTAATAATCATTAGTATCATTACAACAACAAAGAATACAGTACCTCGCTTTGGAGCAAAAGTTTGCAGGATAAACTTTAGGATGAATATAACTGAGGATTTAGTTCGATTGTGCTATAGTACTGACTAATATTAGTAAATAACTATTGCAATGAATACGATTTTATAAACTACCATTCTACCCACAACAACAACACCAAATACAAAAATAAATACGAAAAAACCAAAATTTGATAAAATAAAACAAATTTAATTTGCAAGAATACTAATAAAAATACTAATACTATTAATTAAAAAAGGAATGTCTCTTTGAGGATAACACACTGCATCTCTGTTCATGAGAGGGAGTAGTAAATGAAAATGATTACTGGGTGTCCAGTGGGCGGGGTTAAGTCAGTCAAATCGACTTTGAGAGATGCATCTAGATATTTGGGAACAGCCCTCTTGATACGGACTGGATTGCCAGAGCTGAAGATCTTTCTAACTGGACTCAACCTACATCGAGAAACGCGGTTTATTGCCGAAACCTGTCATCATTATAATTAGAAAGCAGCATATCAAGTTTTCTATCTTGTGGTTGGCGCACTTGGGACTGTTTGCAGGAATCTTTCCGCTGCACAGAATGCCTTGCGTATATCTGACTTCATTGAGGGTGTGCAGGTGATAGTGCTGAGGAAATAATTGTTACGGGTAAAAGCTGAGACATGATGATGGCGCTGATCATCATCATCGCCCTGCCCAAACATCTTAGAATCGGGGTGGATATAATAATAATAATAATAATAATAATAATAATAATAATAATAACCAAAGAAGCTGATGCAGACAAACTCCGTACTCATCAGTGGTTACGTAGTGCAGGGTTAAAGGCTGAAACCGAAGGTTTTATTCTTGCTGTACAGGACCAATGATTGGTAAGTAGAAAATACTAAGCACACATACTGAAGAATTATGTTAACCCGAAACAATTGACTATCTTTTATCAGATTGCACAGTCTTGACACACACTGAATATAATAAACTAGAAATAATATAATGAGGCAATATCTGCAATGGAAGCCATGCAACTTTCACGAAAAGGAAACTGGTATGAACTGGTTACAGAAATCTGACCAGTAACAATTTTATTGAACATTACAATACGCAAACAGAACAGTCAAAATTAATTGCCCAGATGTCATATTCAAAGACCACATAAACAGAATGCCCTTTCTCATTGGCATGGCAGTACCTGCAAATTGTAATATATCTTACAAGATCTTCAAAAAGCTACCAAAATACAAAGACCTTGATGTGGAAATCTCAAAA
Source organism: Acanthosepion pharaonis (assembly GCA_903632075.3). Taxonomy (NCBI): domain Eukaryota; kingdom Metazoa; phylum Mollusca; class Cephalopoda; order Sepiida; family Sepiidae; genus Acanthosepion; species Acanthosepion pharaonis. The sequence goes on from CAHIKZ030000491.1 coordinate 37,920, forward strand.
ACTGACACATGAGGACATCAATAATTCCATTTGTAGTTGAAGCCCCCGGATTGATTGAAAAATATTCCGATAGACTCATTGAAAGGATTTCTGGTAGCTCGTCCCTTAAAGGAATACAAAGAAATTGTACTCACAAGTACATCTCAACACATTACGAAGAGCTTTATCTATGTAAAATGTATGTGAGCTTATTTTTTTACTTACATAAATGATTAGTGGAAAATGTCATGAAGCCATTTCTGACCTTATGTCTCTGGTTGGGATCCGAAAGGAAATGACTATACAAGAGAAATCCAATGAAATAATAATAATAATAATAATAATAATAATAATAATAATTGTAAGATGATGAAGAAAAAGATGATATCTATTATAGCCGGAAGGAAGTATTACTCGACAAATATTTATCAAAGCAATACAAATTTTTATAATTTCTAAAATGAAAAAACAATATACTAGAATATATATTGCTTACCTTTAGAAGAAATCTTTATCTATGCCACTATGTCTTTCGTCTTATGTTAAAGCAATTCTCAGAAATTTAAAATGTTGTACTTTTTTTTTTATTTCCAGTTTATAATTTGCATATTGGGCTGTACCTTTTGCCTCCAAACATGCATACTGTCTTTTTGCAATTGAGATTTTATGGATTACAGATGATGTTTGTTTATTTAACTCAGAGCTGTGCCACCCGTGAGAAATACACACACACACACACACACACAAACACACACACATATATATATATATATATATATATATATATATATATATATATATATATTTTAAATAAAACAGACCATTTAAGGTTCCATGTAATAAATTATTTCACCACAGCCGTTTTTTAAAAGACTGCGGATCATCAGACTTTACTTCCAAGGTTTATTCAACCTTTGGAAGTAAAATCTGATGATCAGAGCCCTTAAAAGGGCTGTGGTGAAATAATTTATTACATGTTTCAAAAATGGTCTATTTTTATTTAAATTATTTGCTCTAATTTACATTGAGCTCTCTGGATTTTATCCTCCTTAGGTTTACCCATACGGATTACCTAGTTTTTTCATAAACTATATATATATATATATATATATATATATATATATAGTGTAACCGGATATAAGAGAAACCCGGATATAAGAGACTTCTTCTCCAGTCCGACAACTCTCTTATATCCGGGTTACTATATATATATATATATATATATATATATATATATATATATATATATATATATATTGCTAGAGGGTAGTTTCTATTATGCAAAAAGAGAATGCAGAGTCAATCCCTACCAAAAGGAAACATTTTCTTTGTACAACTTTCGATTAGCTTGGTCGTTAAAAGTAAATTTCACTGTTTTTAAATAAGTCTCTCGTCAACAGACTAAAAATAACTATTTATTATTTAACCGCCAGTGTCCCATAAGTTATGTATTTACGAAAAATATTTAATTCAAACGTTTATCATGCGGTTTCTATATATTTTTTGATTTGGCCTAAATCTTGGTCAGATGGCGTAATCACTGATCTTTTCTTTTTAATCATTTCACCCCAAGCAAGGTGATAATGCCACTGAGACACAGTAGATGACTGGAAGTGAAAGAAAAATAAGTATAGTGAGGAGAAAGGACAATAAAAGAATAGGTTTCAGGAAGACAGTAGATGGCAACTAGCATTGCCTTTAAATTAGTGCAAAATAAAATACAAATAAAAAGACAATGAAACCCCCACCTATAAAACTCTCTTGGGAATATATACCAACGGATGTATTACCATTACGATATATATATATATATATATATATATATATATATATATATATATATATATATATATATATATGTAGGTAAAAATCCGTAATCCAAGTAGATCCTAATAATATAAAGTATTAAAACCGGTCCACAAAAGAGAGCTTAATATATTTATCATAGAGCATATAATAAATGAATTACATAAAAATAAAACTCTATTACCGCATTCAGATGGCCATTTTACCCCCGGGATATTCTCCAAGGATTATGTCAAGGTAAAAAATTTGTTAAAAAAAAAAATTAACAAAGGTTTTTTGCATTGACAAACACCAGGGAGAATATCCCGGGGGTGAAATTGCCATCTGGATGGGGTAATAGAATTTCATTTTTAAGTAATTCATATATATATATATATATATATATATATATATATATATATATATAATTTGTAGGTCTGATGAATTGTATCGTATTTACGATTCCAATGGAATAAATTATGACCATGGAATATTAGTGTTTAAGACTTTTTATTATATCCTTACTCTGTCCTGGACATTGAGTTCTACCTGGATTCTATCCTATTGGAATTTTTTTATTCAAAAAATATATATGTATGTGTATGTATCTATGTATACATATTTATATATTTTGCATATGTATGTGTATATTTACCACTAATATTAGCTATATATATATATATATATATATATATATATATATATATATATATGTATGTATGTATGTATGTATGCATGTATGTATGTATGCTCAAGTGAATCCAGAATCAAATTAATTTGCTTTACAGAACAAAATATTTGTTTTTCAAAGTAATCTCTTTCTTTGTTGTCATTACATAAATTTGTAGGGAATCAAAGATCGAAGTGAAATTGAATATTATACATTGAATATTGGAGGTTAAAACTGACCTCATTTTCAATGTGTAATACGCATACACACACGCGAACACAAGTAAACATACTACCATATATTTAAAAAGGTTTCTTCCTTGTTTCTAAGCTTATTAGACTGTTACTATTTTCTTTCTGTGTTGTGTCTTTTTAAGCTTATTTCATCGTTGACATAATTCAAACGATTTTCCATCGTTCTTCTTCTGTATGCCGTGTCCCTTCAGGACGTTGGCGATCAAGACTTTTCACCATTTTTTATCATTTGTAACTCTTAATAAATGTTGTATTCATGTTTTCTCTCCTAAACCTTTTTCCGTCATCCATTTATTCCAGCTCGCTGAGCACTTGGTTTTAGGTTTAACAATGTAGTCTCGTAAAACAATTACCACTGAGTAGTGAGTTAGATCCTCACTGGGTGCCAAATGCTTTTGGTATCGTGCCACATGTAAGCTACGATTAAAAAATCTCCATTTAATGAAACTCGCTATGTAGGCTATACGTTGTTTTCGTTTGTCCCTCTTATTTTCAATCTGCCCTGTGAGTATCAGATTTTCCAAACTCTCTCTCCTCATTATTTGTTTTATAAATTTTAATTGTCTCTTCCTGATGTTCGACTCAGCAGCCTTCTGTGTCTGCTCTTAACGCTTTGTCATTTTCATATAGTATGTGATCGGCACTAATGAATACTGGTAGGACTTCTATTTCTCAAAAAATGACCTTGCTCTATATGTCCGGTGAGACAACACATCCTTGTCTTACACCCCTTTCTATTTTTGTAATTTTACTGAAAATAAAAATAACGGCAGCGAATGTTGAACGGTCTCATCAAAGATGAAGAAGAGACTCGAGGCAATGGAGGTATGGTTCTACAGAAGGATACTGAGGATAACATGGACTGAACATGTGAGCAATGATGAGGTTTGGGAGAGGATGCAAACAAGGAGGAAGCTGAAATTTCTGGAACACATTTGAGAAAGGAAGGCTTGGAGAATCTGACACTCACATGTTGAACAGAGGGAAAGAGAGACAAGGGAAAACAACACATGACATACCTAGCGGTCTTATGCAAGTGAATGACAGAACATGGCCTAGGGGGCGTAGCAGAGGGACAAAACTTATTAAGAGCTACAAAGAAAGGGGGGAATGGAGAGCCATGATAAGCTACGTCCTGAAGGGACACGGCACATTTTACTGAATTCATTTTCTCCCCGGTGGTTTGCTGCCAGTATAGGTTTTGGATTCTTCTACTACCTTCCCAAATATGGCAAGGTTACCAAACGGTTGCAGCAGTTATTTGTGACGTACGAGAGAGCGAATATCTGTTTAATTTTTTTTCTTGTCGTACCTCCTTTCCAGTCAACTCCAAATAATATTTAATATATTTTAGGTCATACCCTGTTCAGCCTCTTTCTTACCCAGCCACAATGTGCAAATCTTTCGAAGAATTGTTTCTTTTTTTCTTGTTTCTTTTTAGCATCTTGCCAATGTCAATCAAAATTATTTTTCTAGATTTATCGAACATTCGCAAACTTCAGAATCTCAAACTTTCTTTCTGTTTCTTTTTCTTATCATCTTCTTTCTAAATGTTTATATTCTTAAAGAACCTAAACGTATTTCACTTTCTCTCATTTCGATATCATTTGAATTAGGTTTTACCAAAAATTTCCTTGTTTTTAAGTTCTTTAACTTTTCTGTGAACTGTTCTCTGTCTTATTGATGCCAACTTTCAATTTATTTTGTTCTGAATCCTGTTTAATGTATATATGATTTTCTTTGAATTTTCACATTCATTCATTCTTTGTTTGTTGCTTTCTTCTTCTTCTTCTTTTTCTTCTTCTTCTTCTTTTTCTTCTTCTTTTTCTTCTTCTTTTTCTTCTTCTTCTTCTTTTTCTTCTTCTTTTTCTTCTTCTTCTTCTTCTTTTTCTTCTTTTTCTTCTTCTTCTTCTTCTTTCTCTTCTTCTTCTTCTTCTTTTTCTTCTTCTTCTTCTTCTTTTTCTTCTTCTTCTTCTTTTTCTTCTTCTTTTTCTTCTTCTTCTTTTTCTTCTTCTTCTTCTTCTTCTTCTTCGCCATTATCGTTCAGGTACATTTTCATTTTCTATGACACTGTTTTTAATTTTTAATTTTTTTTATTGAAATTCTTCCTGGTTATTCATGTTTCCATCGTTACTAATTCCTTAAATTTTCTGTTTTAATTTCGCATTTATATTTTCCCAATGACGATAGATTTTATATATATATATATATATATATATATATATATATATATATATATATATATTATGAAATGAACAAAGACCGACAATTATTTTAAGACATTTTTTATGTTTATACATTCTTTTTATAGATACAAATATTTAAGTAAATGCTCTGTTTATATTAAACAGTATTAAACAACATTTACCGGCCTGAATGCCCGAGAAATTTTCATAGAAAATATTTGTCGTCCGAAAGGAATCGAACCTGTATCCTATACGGAACTGTCATTTAGCTTGACGTGCCTTTACCGATTTGGCCACAGAGGATCGTTCGGTTAGCAAGATTCTAGATTCAAAAGCAGTAAAATCGACCTTACTAACCGAACGATCCTCTGTGGCCAAATCGGTAATACCCAATAAGTAAAAAATAAAGAGTTTAGATTACCCCTAAATGAAAGAAGCTGGAAAAAGCCGGCTTCCTATCATTTACAAAAATCCCGAATCTAGATACCCAACCAGATATTAGTCAGTTAATATTGGACGATCATGTATTTGACGAGGCATTTTTTCCGCAGCAGGTTGTCATTTCTTTCTGAGGTAGAGTGGCTACCAACAAAGGCTAAAGAACCCTGTCTGTCCTGCTATTTAAACCATAGAAAAGAGAGGGATTCATAAATTTCCCCCAGGGTATTTTTGCGTAAGTCAATCTAACAAATACGACAGGAATTTGAATTCGGCTCTACAAGTTCTCACTCCGAGCCGATATCCATTACGCCACAACGCAGAGCCATATATGTAGATAATGATAAAGATAGATTGCTGTTTTCAGAGAATACACAACCAAAGTTAAAATAAATAAAGGCGCGCAAGCACCCCATATATATATATATATATATATATATATATATATATATATATATATATATATATATATATATATATATAGCCCCGTTAAGAGAGTGCTTGCATTTGGCCTAAAGATAGTATCCATGCCCTGTTGATTCTTATGCTCACGTTTTTCTCTATATCTATGTATACACCTACACACATATATATATATATATATATATTTGGAAATGACGATTACATATATCATGAAACACACTGTCGCCTCTGGGTGTTGACTTCAATGTTCACTTTTATATTTACACGCACATCTATATAATCTTTATGAACCCCCAAAATAACACTTTCAAAGTAAAACAAAATAAAAGCGTCTGTTTCTAGCCTTTTTTTCTTTTTTTTTTTTTACAAAGAAAATTAGTGACAACTTCTCTCATAACTTCCTTCTCTCTTTTTCTCGCTATGGGTTTTTTTCTTCTCTACCCCTTCGATATCAATATATAACTTCCGTTAAGTTAACCGTTTAAATGTGTCAATATCTGCTAACTCACTCATGTCTTCTCTCTCCCCCCTCACTTCCTCACTTCGTTAATTTATATATGTTTAATACTGCCCGTCAAAAATGTGTAAATTTTCTTTTCATTTTTTGTTTGGAAGTAAAGTCTGATGAAACGCAGTCCTTTAAAAGGGCTGTGGTGAAATAATTTATTACATGGATCCTTAAAGTGGTCTGTTTTTATTTAAATATATATATATATATATATATATATATATATATATATATATATATATATATATATATATATATATATATATATGAGATTGTTCCTTTCTATCTCCTTCTTTTCCAGATCTCTATCTCATTCTACACATACTTATCTATCTATTGCTCTCTCTCTCTATATATATATATATGTGTGTGTGTGTGTGTGTGTACGTGTGTGTGTGTGTCTGTGTGTATCTATGTGTGTATGTGTGATAAAATGCAGTTTTACGGTATGCTATATTTATGTCTTTAAAGACTCAATATAAGGGATAAAGCATATAAAATATATAAATGGACATTGACGAGGGAACACTGTTTCATGTTAAACACAATTGTCATTCCAGCTATCTATCTATCTATCTATCTATCACAGTCACATCATTATCTATCCATCTATCTATATCAAACTGTTCATTATCTATTTATTTATCCATCTCAATCTGTCCAATATATATATATATATATATATATATATATATATATATATATATATATATATATATATATATATATAGTTGCGTGTGCTCGTTTATTTATTTTTACTTTGCTTGTGTATTATCTGAAAGCAGAAATCTATGATCTATCTCAGTCTGTTAATATCTAGCTACCTAAGTCTGTTCATATATATCTATTTCACTGCCATTTCATTATCTATCTATCTATCTATCTATCTATCTATCTATCTCAGCCGTTTTCATTTCTATCTATCTATCTATCTATCTATCTATCTATCTCAGCCTTTTTCATTTCTATCTATCTATCTCAGCCTTTTTCATTTCTATCTATCTATCTATCTATCTATCTATCTATCTATCTATCTATCTATCTACATCATACATCTGTTCCGTTTTCAATTGCACAATCTCGCTTTGCACCCCTCCTCCTCCTCCTATTCGTATGGCACCTCCGCCTCCCATTCCCCACTTTCTCTTCTCCCTCCCACTCGCTCTTGATTTATTGAAGATTTTTACCCAAGCTTTTCATGTTCTTTTTATAATTAAGTAACTTTTCATTTTTTTTTTTTATTTTTTGTTCGCCGCGGTTTGATTTTTTCTTTTCGTTTCCTTCCCTTACTTTTTCCCTCTATCACTATGTTTCTTTCTTCTTTTTTTTCTTTCTCTCTATCATTCTTTCTTTCTTTCTTTCTTTCTTTCTTTCTTTCTTTCTTTCTTTTCGTTCAGAGTGATCATTCCTTTTCATTCTTCAGTTTCTTTTCATTATTATCAATTCACCAACTTAACCATGATTAGAATCACCGACTTTCTCTTTTTTATCGCCTTCTTTTTTCATTATTTCTTATTTATATTCCTTTTCTTTCTTTTTTAATTTCTTTCCTTTTCTTTTTTTGTTTTTTTCTTTCTTTTTCTCTTTTCAACCTATTTCAGTTTCTCTTTCGTCCTCCCTTTCTTCTTCTTCTTCTTCTTCTTCTTCTTTTTTCCTGTTTCCTTATATTTTTATTTTTTTCTTTAACTTATTTTCCACTTTCCCAGCTACTTACGTTTTCAGTATCTAATCTTCATTATTTAACTTTGTACAAAAAGTTCCTAGGGAAAAGCCAATTTTACTCTTAGTACCCCGTCTCTATTAAAAAAAGAAAAAAAGAAAAAAAGACACAGTGAAAGATTTGTTGCTTCTTCTTTTCTCTTCTCTTTCACTCTCTGTTTCTCTTTTTCAAATTTCTATTCTCTTCCCCTCTTTCGTTCTCTCCTTCATTTCTTTCAGTCGACCTTGATTTCATTTTAGCTCCGTTCTTGGTTATTTTTTTTTATGTTCGTCTTCTTCGTTATCTTCATCCTCCTCCTCTTCCTCCTCCTCCTCCTCCTCTTCGTCATCCTCTTCCTCTACATCCTTCAATTCCTCTTATTCTATCTCTTATTCGTCGTCTTCTTTGCCTCTCATCCTCCCCCTCCAATTCTTCTAATTTAATTTTCTTCTTTTAATTAATTTTCTTCTACTCCTCCTCTTTCGTCTTCTTCTTCTACTACACCCACCCTTTTTTCTTACAATTGCTCTCTTTCTCGTCTTCTTTCAAATTAATTTTCTTCTTCTTCTTCTTCTTCTTCTTCTTCTTCTTCTTCTTCTTCTTCTTCTTCTTCTTCTTCTTCTTCAAATTAAACGTCGCCGTATTCTTATTTTAACTAATTTTCTTCTTCTCCTCCTCCTCTTCCTCCTCCTCCTCCTCTTCCTTCTTCTTCTTCTCCTTCTTCTTCTTCAAATTAATCGTCACCGTCTTCTTATTTTAACTAATTTTCTTCTCATTTTTCTTCTCCTCAACCTTAATCTTCTTCTTCTTCTTCTTCTTCAAATTAAACGTCGCCGTCTTCTTATTTTAACTAATTTTCTTCTTCTCCTCCTCCTCTTCCTCCTCCTCCTTCTTCTTCTCCTTCTTCTTCTTTAAATTAATCGTCACCGTCTTCTTATTTTAACTAATTTTCTTCTCATTTTTCTTCTCCTCAACCTTAATCTTCTTCTTCTTCTTCTTCTTTTTCTTCTTCTTCTTCTTCTTCTTCTTCTTCTTCTTCTTTTTCTTCTTCAAATTAAACGTTGCCGTATTCTTATTTTAACTAATTTTCTTCTTCTCCTCCTCCTCCTCTTCCTCCTCCTCCTCCTTCTTCTTCTCCTTCTTCTTCTTTAAATTAATCGTCACCGTCTTCTTATTTTAACTAATTTTCTTCTCATTTTCTTCTCCTCAACCATAATCTTCTTCTTCTTCTTCTTCTTCTTCTTCTTCTTCTTCTTCTTCTTCTTCTTCTTCTTCTTCTTCTTCTTCAAATTAAACGTCGGCGTCTTCTTATTTTAACTAATTTTCTTCTTCTCCTCCTCCTCCTCCTTCTTCTTCTTCTTCTTCAAATTAATCGTCACCGTCTTCTTATTTTAACTAATTTTCTTCTTCTCCTCCTCCTCCTCCTTCTTCTTCTTCTTCTTCTTCTTTAAATTAATCGTCACCGTCTTCTTATTTTAACTAATTTTCTTCTCATTTTTCTTCTCCTCAACCTTAATCTTCTTCTTCTTCTTCTTCTTCTTCTTCTTCTTCTTCTTCTTCTTCTTCTTCTTCTTCTTCTTCAAATTAAACGTCGCCGTATTCTTATTTTAACTAATTTTCTTCTTCTCCTCCTCCTCTTCCTCCTCCTCCTCCTCCTTCTTCTTCTTCTCCTTCTTCTTCTTCAAATTAATCGTCACCGTCTTCTTATTTTAACTAATTTTCTTCTCATTTTTCTTCTCCTCAACCTTAATCTTCTTCTTCTTCTTCTTCTTCTTCTTCTTCTTCTTCTTCTTCTTCCATACACTCTTTCTGTTTACATTATTAAACGTCAAATGCTGATACACAAACATTTCTCACATATAATGATCTTTGGAAATCACAATGCCACAAATGCAAACAATACATGCGTGGATGAAGGTTTGACAGAAATAAGCAGTCATTGTGTCTGCGGATGTAAACGGTGCCGATGAAGGGGAAAACAAATCTACAACAAAAATATCAAAAACAGAAAACGAAGAAAATAAAATTTGGCAACGAAAGAATAAAAATTTGAACAAAAAATAAAATTGATATTAATAACATCGACTCTAAAAATGAATTTTTTTTTTTTAATTTGGGAATTTCAGGAATTTTAAGGAGAATCTGGCAATTTAAAAAAAAAAGGCTTTTAAAAAATCATTTTTGAGAAATTAAGGAAAGAAAAGAATAATTTCAACGATGGAAAAGGGTATGTATAAAGTAGAAACAGACGAACAGTTGCGAATCTACACAGAAGATATTTTGCCGGGTTAAGTGGCCGGGTCGATAGCACAATGTCGCCATGCGACGTGCAAATATCCAATCAGGAAAGGGACTTATTGTTAAAAAAGAATCCGTGTTAATCCATACTATAACCTGGAGAGGATTTGCAGGAGGAGAAAGGGAATTAAATATAAGATTTACGTGTAGGACAACTTCGATAATCAGATGAATATATAACTAAGAAATATTCAATTGAGGACAATTTTCAGTTCAATTTTAATCTTTTTCTTTAAGTTATAATATTCTTTATGTTTTGTAAAATAATAACAAAAGCTGTAAGTAATTTTTGCAATCAAGCAAATTTAAGATTTTAATTAGTCTTTTCTTGTATGCTCCTGATGAAGGATGTTCCTTATATAATGTGATTGAAACAGCTGTAGGTTTGAACGCGAGGTGTAAAATGCTTGATATGACTTAATAATACGCGTTTTTTATGAAGATTATATTTTTTCTTAATTTAATTTAATGTAATGTTGAATCTATTTTGCATATTCAAAATTCCTGTGAATATGATTTGTCAAGTTCCTTAATATTTTATGAATTCTTTATTTTTTTGCGTTTTAAATTCTTTAAAAACTGGATTCTTTGAGGAGATAAGACTATAATAAGAAGAGGTGTGAGGAATTTTAAAGGAAAAGGTCTTAGAATAATTAGAAAAAGGTACAGAATTATGAAAAAAATGAAGATATAATTCACATTTCGATATTTCTGAGATAAGATATTTTTACCATCAATAGTTCTGTTTAGATTTTTTTTTCTCTTTTTCTTTCTTTCTCTTTTGTTCTTCTAACTTTAGTTTCTTTCTTTATTCTTTTTAAATTATCTGTACATTTTTTTCTTCTTTTTTTCTTCCTTTTGTTATTTTGGAAAGCAATATACTCTGAGCTTTCCAACCAGAAAATAAAACGCAAATATCACAGCCCTTCCCCTGTGGCAAAACTGATTGAATATCTGCGATAATGAATTATCTTTATTAAAACAGTACACAAGTCTCTGTCACTATCAGACCGCTGTCGGATATGAGATTTTATAATGAAACTATTACAATATCAAAAACTTTACAAACTTTACAAACTTTTTAATATAATAGCAAAATTCATCTAATATGAAGCCAAAAATATCCGAGAAGTTAAATGAATAAAGTAATTTTCTTGAAAAAAATAAAACATATTTAACAAATGTTCATGCTTTTGATAAGTCAGAATTAATTATTCAATGGAATATGAAATGATTGAAGAATCAATAAAAACGTTATTAATGACATATCCCAAATTAATACATTTTTAAAAGAATCAGCTCCAAAATTAACACAATTTTAAAAAATAAAGGTTTACAAATTTAATAAATATTTTTTAAAGAAATAGCTCCACAATTAATATATATTCTTAAAGAAAGATTACATCTTTTTTTAAAAAAGCTAAAATTTAATAAAAGTTTTAAATAAACAGCTTTTAAATTCATGTTTACTTTGTTAAACAGCTCCCCAAATAGTACGGTATTTTTTAATAATATTTCTTAATATTTTAATTAATATTTTTTAAATAAACTACCCCAATATTAATAAATATTATTAAAGACCACTCTAAAAATAATATATTAGATTTTAAGAAAATTCTCTAAATATAATATCATTTTTTTTAAAAGCAACTAATCCAATATTAATACCATTTTAAGAAAATTCCCTAAATATAATTTTTTTTTAAAAGCAACTGATCCATAATTAATACCATTGTAAGAAATACTCCCAAAATAACTTTTTTTTTAAGAAATAATAGATTTTTTTAAGAAAGTGTATGGTAAAACGAATAAATTTTCTAAGATGGAGATTGTTAAAACAGTCAAGAGGAGTATTTCATTCAGGAGTATTACTGATTCACTCATCTGACATTAATCTATATGAAAAAGCAGGGCTTTTTTTTCAGTTAGGATTAAACATAAGTTTTCATTCAAGGACAACTTTCATGTACGTCTTTGTAGGGTGAGGATTTCTAAGATCCATATATTAGCTAAACCCATAAAGAATAATCGGATGGATTTGATGTTGGATTTGAAACGGAGATTAAGGATTATCTTACACCAAGGGGACAACATAATAAATCGTTAAAGAAAAATTGTTCAAGAAAATAAAACCATGATATCATGGGATGAAAAAAAACAAAAAAAAAACATCGTGAACCAACGCGTTCACACAGACACAAACAAACACAAACAGACACACACACGCACACATACATACAAACACACGCATACACACACACATACATACACACATATATTTAATTAAGTTTTTATAATTATAAAAAATACTTATACGGCTAAGTTAATTATAATATACAATTTTATGTTTATGATGAGTAAAGCTCTAGGCAACATTGAGTAATTTTACAAAATTTTTTTTATATTATTAAGTATTTTCTAACGATAAGTGTATCTTAATCAATATATATATATATATATATATAGAGAGAGAGAGAGAGAGAGTAATGGAGGTATTGGAATCAACACTGTATGATAACTGACAGTCTCAAATTTTTTGCAATAAGCCTGAGGACGGCATCGAAGTGTGAAACTGACAGTGTTCATGCTGTGTTGATTGCTTGAACGTCTATTCTCTCTCTCTCTCTCTCTCTCTCTCTATATATATATATATATATATATATATATATATATATATATATTGTCCCTTTCTGTTTCACGATCTCTCTCCCCTATTTTCTTTCTCTCTCTCTCTCTCTCTCTCTCTCTCTCTCTCTATATATATATATATATATATATATAGAGAGAGAAAAAGAAAAAACAATATATATATATACGTACATATATATATATATATATATAGAGAGAGAGAGAGAGAAAGAGAGAAGAGAGTGAGAGAGAGAAAGAGAAAGAAAGAAAGAAGAGGGCAGAAATATAAGAACCAATTGTCAATTAATCTGAACATGTGTGAAACTGTCAGTATGGATACTGACAGTTTCACATATTCAATTAAATCAATGTTGATATCTGTGTCTCTCTCTCTCTCTCTCTCTCTCTCTCTCTATATATATATATATATATATATATATATATTTGTACACTCACCATTGACATTGACAATCACGATGTGTATGTGTTGAGAGAGAGAGAAAGAGAGAGATAGGGAGAGATAGGGAGATAGGGAGAGAGAGAGAGAGAGAGAGCAATTGAAGCAGACAGACAGATATACAGACAGAATCAGAGATATGGGTCATGGTGAAGAGTTCTCAGAACTGATCAAATAGTTCCTCCAAAACAGTTGATATCTTGTCATTTGGTCAGAATTTCTGCAAACCTGCAAGAACTTTTCATCTATTGTTTTAGTGCATATATGAAATCAACTAATTCCAGGCGAAAATCCTCATTTCTTAGTCCGTATAGCAATATTCTTAAATATTATCTTAAAAAGACATAACAAACTTCCCAAACTATACATTACCATGATTTATTAAAGCCGATAATGCCTGTTAATTTATTTTTATTATATTTTTTTAAATTCTACAGCCAGTCGCATGTTGGAAACTCAAACCAGCAAAAATTGAATTCTTTGAAATCAACGGCGTTCGTGTCACTGATTCCATCCTCGTTGACCTCCTGGATGTGGCGCATCGACAGGAGAAATTGCCGAGATCGAACTCATGGATCAAAATCACACGACACTTGCTTTTATTCATTTTTTCTTCGATACCCTGTCAATACTCCAAAAATAAATATAAAAAAAATAAGACTAAAATGATGAAACATAAAATTATATTTAAAATTATATTTTAAATTTAAAATTATATTTAAATTAAATTAAATTTACAATTATATTTTAAATTTAAAATTTTATTTTAAATGACGTATAAACTTAATCCTCAAAAGCAGATATGCAGAAAGTGTTTGAGTAGTCGTCCTTTTTTTTTTTTAAAGGTGTACATTTACGTCTACCGTCCGGTACATGTGAAAGTCTTAATAAAGAGTAAATATCTTCCGAAAGGGTGCTTACCTGTGCACCTCTTGTAGAGTAAGGCCGGTGTTTTTTAAACGTCCAGTTACTTAACACAAAGAACAAATAATATAAAACATTATCACATTACAAAGAAAATCTATTCACTCTTTAGAAAGTATTAAGAACTATATATCATATTTTTTCAAAATTCGCACTTACTAAAACATAGTTTCGTCCTTATAATTGACTAGCAGCATGACCCGGCGTTGCCCGTGCGCGATTCAAAAATCGTACGACTCATACAGCAATCGCTATCACTTGACTTAAAATATTTTTGCCCTTCCTTGCCTTTAAAGGAGTGCTCGTTGTCGTGCTGATGTTGCTACATGCCT
>CAHIKZ030000491.1:60000-65000 GCA_903632075.3 Acanthosepion pharaonis
GGAAGCAAGAAACTGAAAGAGAGTTGCACAGGCGAGAAGTGAGAGAAAAGTGGCACTTAGAATCGAACTAACCGTAAAACAGCGAGTCCTAGTTACTAATCTAGGAGTACGCTTAAATTCAAGCAGTCCAGGATACGATCTCATTAGTACAATTGCCATGAAAATATTTATCGAAAGGGCCAAGGGGAGCCACGTCACGTCGGTGGTGAATGTGACTGAAGTCAAGATGTCAGGTCAGGATCAATTATATCACAGTCTGTTCTTTGAAGGTTGCCGAAATTCTCGCGATATATATATCAGAAGCACAAGACATGATATGAAATATTCAATGCACGGGCGAATGGTAGATTTATAAATGTGCAAGATAGATTCTGACAAGAAACATTGTCTAGAACAAGACAGTGAACCAATTTTCCTACGTTCAGACTTAGTAATTGATTCAATTTAATCATTCTACTTCATGTCAATGGGAAATGTGAGCCCAAGAAGTTGAAAAGAATTGCTCTCTAGGAGGTTAGCAACAGCCATATTTATAATTTTTAATATATTACCGAAGTTAACTAATTTTTATTAGTGTTCCTTTTTTTTTAAAAAAAATATCGTATATTTGCAAGTAATCCATGTAGTGATTCTATTCTACGTAATACTTTGTCGTTTAGAAAATCATAATTTTGTCAACATTTGTTTTAATAAGCCAAGATTTTTGTCGTTAAGTTAAAATACACAACACTGACTTTTCAATTCCGGGGATACATTTTTAATAATTTTACTTATTCCCCAGCTAAAATAATTATTGAAAAAAAAAATAATTGTCTGTATTTTTAGCATCACAGATGCACGCCTCCCCCAGCATATTCTGATTTTTAAACCATAATTCATCTGTATAGATTAGGCATTTGTAGACAGAAAACGAGAGGTGAACTTATCGGAAGCCTGGCAATTCCTTCTCTTGGGGTTCATTTATCAGTTTTTGATTGTTATTCAAGTATATGATTACTGACTCTTTTTAGGCGTAATCATTTTATATTTGCTTCCATTCTGTGGCATATTGTGAACGTAACTTGCTTCCATTCTGTGGCATATTGTGAATGTATCTTGCTCCCATTTTCTGGCATATTGTGAATGTATCTTCCTCACATTTTGTGGCATATTGTGAATGTATCTTGCTCCAATTTGTGGTATATTGTGAAGGCACCTCGCTCCCATTTTATGGCATATTGTGAAGGTATCATGATCCCATTTTTTTGCATATTGTGAAGGCATTTTGCTCCCATTATTTGGCATATTGTAAAGGTATCTTCCTCCATTTTGTGGCATATTGTGAATGTATCTTGCTCCAATTTTGTGTCATATTGTGAGGGTATTTTGCTCTCATTTTGTGGCATATTGTTAAGATATCTTGCTCCCATTTTGTGGTATATTGTGAAGGCATTTTGCTCCCATTTTGTGGCATATTGTGACTGTATCTTGCTCCCATTTTGTGGCATATTGTGGAGGTATCTTTGGCAAACATTTAGGCGTCTATTTATACCATATGCGTTATTCAAAGGATATATTTAGAAATCTTTCTATGTCCCAGTTTTCTATATTATTTTCGTAAATAAGGAAATCTTTTTTTGTTTGATCTGTTCCTATATTGAATGACATTTGACCCTATTTGTAATATGAGCCTGTATTTAAAGCGGGAAGAAAGGACTAAGTGTGAACGACAAGAACACATAATGCATGGTTATCAGCAAAAGGATGAACTCAAAGTACAAATTACAAATCGTGGATACTAAAATGAAACAACTACAAAAATTTTAATATCTGGGAAGTGTTCTAACAGATGACGGAAAGTGCAAAATCGTGCATTGGGATGGCCAAAGAAGCATTCCAAAAGCTAAGCAAAGTATTAAGAGACAAGAAATTTCGTTGGAAACAAAGAAAAGAGTAATGAACAGTTATGTTGTATCTCTTCTTCTATCTGGAAGCGAATGCTGGACAATATCCTCAAAGATTTGAAAGAAACTTGAAGAAAGGATATGTAGTTCTACAGAAAGATACTGAGGATACCATGAACTGAAAATGTGAGCAACAACGAGGATTTAGAGAAAAATAGAAACAAAAAGGAAACTTATACTTTACATCAGGAAAACGCAGTTGAAATTTCTGAGGCACGTAATGAGGAAGGAGGGCTTGGAGAATTTGATACTCACAGGGCGGATTGAGGAGAAAGAAGGGCAGAGGAAAGCAACGCGTAAAATACTTGATGAGGTTTGGGAGAAATAACAAAAATACAAAATTTATTAAGGGTTACAAGGGACAAGAAGATGTGGAGAGCTCTGATCGCCTACGTCCTGAAGGGACAGGGCAAAAAAAAGAAGATTGATGACCTCTGCCTTTTTTGGTATCTGTTAAACTTTGTTTCTTCTTCCTCTTCTTTAGTTTCGTTGTTGAGATTGGTGTCCATGTGTCGTTTATTACGTATTCTAATGCTATCCTTTACGAATCTGTAGTTATGTTGTTACACGATATGAACCATCATTTTTTTCTGGATCTTATTTCAGATAATTTATGAAACTGTAAAAGGTGTGAAAATACTGTGCGCTGATAGAGTAATAGACAGGCGGGAATCTTTCATGAGATAAAAAAAATAAAAATTCAAAGCGATGTTGAATTGATGAATGAGCATTCTGTTATAAAAAATAAGAATGTCTCATGTCTTTTCTGTGTTTTAGTTGTAAATATCCTCTGCTATAGGATACTAAAATTTGAATAAACAGTTACAAACACAAAGAAATATTTTTTGTATTCCTTCCGTTTATATTTTATGATTTTCAGCTGTATTCCATTACGTTAACCCCATGAAATTCAATGTCCGTTTGAAACCTTTATATATACATGATAATTATTAGTATTATGATTATACCTACTATTATTATCATTACTATTATATGATAATCATTATTATTATTATGATTATACCTACTAGTATTATTATTATTATTTTTATGTGATAATTATTATTATTATGATGATTATACCTACTATTATTATTATTATGTGATGATAATTATTATTATTATTATGATTATACCTACTAGTATTATTATTATTATTATTATTATTATTATTATGTGATAATTATTATTATTATTATGTGATAATTATTATTATGATGATTATACCTACTTGTATTATTATTATTATGTGATAATTATTAGTATTATGATTAAACCTACTAATATTATTATTATTACGTGATAATTATTATTATTATGATTATTCCTACTATTATTATTATTATTACGTGATAATTATTAGTATTTTGATTATACCTACTAGTATTATTATTATTACGTGATAATTATGCGTATTATGATTATACCTACTAGTATTATTATTATTACGTGATAATTATTAGTATTATGATTATACCTACTAGTATTATTATCATGACTATACCTACTAGTACTCTCTTCGAAAACATTTTTCTCGAATTCTTCTTTCTTTATCATGGTTTACTATATATGAGAAGTTGATTCGGTTATAATGTATCGTGGAGTCCGTTGCAGATTGGTTGTAAAATTGTCCGCTCTTACGCACCTGCTAAAACATGTTTCGCGGATTTTCATTTTTTATTTTGTATTTTTTGTACTAATTGTCATCTAATAGAAGACTTGAGAGCCACTCAAAATAGACGGTTACTGTGTTGTATGTGCGAAAGGAAAGGTAAGAAAAATATGCTAATATAAAAATCTAAAGCGATTTAGATCAATAAAAAAAGTAAAAAAAATGCGTCCCCTCTTACACATTTTTCGCCGGTTTTCTTTTGTGTGGTACTAATTTTCATCCAATGGAAGGTTTAAGAGCTACTCAAGGTAGAGGGTTACTGTGTTATATGTGCGAAAGGAAAGGTAAGAAAACACGCTTATATAACAATCTAAACTTATTTCTTTAATAAAAGACGTAAAAAATCGCGCTCATACAAAATAAAAAGCAAAATGTAAAGTATATTTTGAATAAATAATGTAACCGTTTTTTCATGAATTCAGATATTTGTCTGCTACAGCCAGAAAAAAATTATTTTAGTGATTTCTAATCGTGTACAAGCGAGCATGTGCTTGGGTTCAGATAATGTAGATATCGTCTACATATTAGTAATCGAATGTTTACAGCCATACTTCTTGTCATTATCAAGATCCTGATTATGTTCAGCTTTCATAATTTTAAATACTTTTAAACCTTGGTGTTGAAAGTTAATCATTATGGAGACGTCACTGGCTAATGACAGCCAATCGAGGGTTGTCATTGGCTACAGATATTATCAATTTAATTCTATTGTTTAATTGATTTGATTAAAATAGCTATGACTTGTAATATATGCAGACATTTTTACTGTTGAGTTATTTATGAATATTTGCATTTTATGCTAGTTAAGACATAGTTGCCTAATGATATTAATTTATTGACTTCGGTATGAAGTGCGTTGTGATTAGCAATTTGACTGTAATATAGGCGATATGGTAGTTATATGTTCGCTGTATTGTGTATCGTTTGCGATTTACTATCAGACAAGAATACAGAATTAGTAGAAGATATTATTACAATGTATTGGAATTTTTATAGTGGTGACGCTATCTTAATGATGACGATGATGAAAATGATGATAATCAATAGGCATTTTGTTTCGATTAATTTTAATAACAGACTTTTGAAATTACGAATAACCCTTCTCAGACAAAGGGAAATTCCTTCTTCAATTGTCCGAAGTCCATATTGAAAGAAAGGTACAAGAATTATGTTCTAAGCTTTTGATTTTCTCATGTCATCATCAGAATAGCTAGAGACAATGGCTGAGTTTTCTAAAAAAGAGTGTTGACTGAAAATGATAAATAATAATAATAGTCGATCATTAAAATTAATAGACACAAAATATCTGTTACTTTATTATTTGCCTTAAGGAACATCCTAAGTGCGATACACACACACACACACACACACACACGCACGTGCAC
>CAHIKZ030000491.1:70000-87500 GCA_903632075.3 Acanthosepion pharaonis
TTTTATATTGATTTCTCCAAACAATGGACCCTTTTAAAAATATCAAAATTAACGGTAAAAGATGGTAGCTCAGAATAATTATATATTTGACAAGAGTTATATCATCATCATCATCATCACCATCAACATCATCATCTATTAACGCTTTTACGCCGCTGGGGCCACCACTCACATCCATCTACGTCTGCCCTTACAGCCTCAACCACCGTTATTCGAATCCACCACTTAATATCCCTGTGTGCGGGTGTATGTATAGGTTGCGTTGCTTGTGACCAAGGGTCCACAAACAAAATTGTTCAAAAGATGGCAGGTTGACAACAAACTGAGCACAAAACAACAAGACAGTAGTATTTGATTAAAAATAAGGCCATATTTTATTTTTGGCAACAAAACCATAATACATACAAAAGATATTCCAGCGAAATAAGGAGAAGTGATATTCAAGGATATGCTGAAAAGAAATGTCATATGATGATTATAGTCTTTCAAAGATGTAAAGAATTTTTATGCAATTGATTAATTAAAATGTCCTTGTACGAAAAGGAATGTAAACAAATGCATGGAAAAATGTCTTTTGGAATTGTTCATGTACTTGATGTAAAGTCCTCGAAGAAAGATTGAGTTTGTATGAAAGAAACACAGTAATGTTAGTGTCAACGTAACGTTAAGGAAATTTCAAGTTGTGGTGTCCTCCTGGGCGAAAGAAGATGCATGGCAGTTTGAAGGTTTTAATGGCTGAGTAAAGTCGATGAAAGGACGAAGCAAAGATAGTCCTGAACAAAGGGGAAAAGAGTTCGTCACAAAATACCTAACGTTAATATCAGTATAAATATTTTTTTGTCGAATTTACTCGATTTTTCAATTCGTTTCCTTTAAGGATATTTTTTTTTTTAGGAGTAACTTATTTTAGCTAAATTTACACGCTATTTTTCTTTTAACTATTATTCAATATGTAAATAAATATCTTGATTAATTTATTTTAAGCAATTTTAGTTATATGTTATTTCTCTTAGTTTTTAAACGAATTCCTTCTGTTAAGGATAATTTTTTGGGAGTAACCTATTTTATCTAAAATTTTCACGGTGTGTTTTTTTTTAACTAGTATTTAACATTTAAATAGCTTGATTAATTTATTTTTAAGCAATTTTAGTTAAATGTTATTTCTCTTAGATTTTAAACGGAATTAATTAGAGTATCAATCAATATCTCAAATTATTTATGCCGCATTTTAGGAGTTTTCTTTTTGTAAATAGACTAAGTCATATTAATGAATCTATTGTAAATATTTTGTAGTTAAGAAAAAATAATAAAAAGGAAAGTTCTAAAAAGAGGAAGACCAAACAAATAAGATATAATAAAGAAGTTAAAAAAGGAGGAAGAGAAAGAAAAGTAAATCGTAAGACGAGCCAATATAATAAATAGTTTTATTTTATTAATATATATATATATATATATATATATATATATATATATATATATATATATATTGGTTTGTTTTCTTCTCTTCTTCCGAAAAACACCCTGTCTTGCCAGCATGTAGAAAGATCAGTACAACCAAGCATACCAGATCTATAACACCAAATAGACCAAGTGAAGTCTTGAATAGTTGCTGTTTTCTGGGGGAAGTTATATAAAGCACGTCCTAAACCTAGTAGCAAATTTTATTCTGGGCGCGGGCCGAATACTGATCATATTCGGTCGGGTCGCCCATCGAAGAAGTCTGTTATTTATTTAGACCCGAAACTTCTAGTGACATGGGAGCAACAACACTGACGACGCATCTAGATTCGGCACTTAAATGTGTAATTGTAATAAATAAGTATTCGTCTTTTAATAGGAGTAATAAATCGATTTAGTGTAGTCTGGAGAATATGTGTGTCGCCGAAGAAAGGATAGACCAAATTTCATTGAATCAGCATCAATGAAATCACTTGATATCCTTGAAATGAATTCAAAATGTCTGCATTGTTGTTTGCTGTTGACTAAAGCCAGAATTGTTTTGCTGGAAAACAATCAGAAATGTCGGAAGTGAAAGGTGTAAATTTGAAGGTTGGATTTGTAGAAAACATTTGGTGTGCATGGGAGGAAACATATGAACGTTGTATTTAACTACCATATAAGAATAGGCGGGAAAAGGAATTGAGCATGCCGGAAATGGCAAAAATATACAAATATCGCCATACGCCAAAAACTACACAGGAAAGGTGGCGTGTTAGAAAATTAACAAAACAATGTTAGTTACTCAACAAGCAAAGGGTCTGGGTTTGCTGTACGGTTAAGCAGAATCGAAACCAACCGCTAGAAAGGAAAGTGAATTTAGAAAGATAATTTCTAGTTGAGTAATTTGGAAAAAGCATTTTTCCAAGAGGAATAGATGTGAAAAGGGAGGGAAAAAGCAAAAATAAGAAAATAGAAAGAAATTGGCCTCAACTTTAATTAAAGCGGAAGTCAATTGCTACTTCCTTGAGGCACCTCCTGATAGAACATTTCATTCCGGAAGAAGAACCTGAGATTTATCTTGACCCACCTCCTGAGTCAGGTTGTGACACAAGGTAGGTTTTTAACGTGGGGACCCGAGTGATTCCACTCGATACACTGGTCTAAGCTGGTCTTAGCTTGTCTAAGAAGGTCAAAACTTGTCTAAGCTAGCCATAGACGGCCATGCCATCGCTACCTAACAGATTTCACGCAACGGTGGGTGGGTGTTGGATTGTTGACAAGGAAGGAGAAAAAGCCTCCAACACGGAACAGATAATACATCTGCAGCATCTGCTCCGACAGATTTAGATCTGCAGCTCGTTCTCCATCTCTACCAACCCCTCCGAAAGAAACCGGGAGAAGAGTCCATGATTTAACTTAATTCTTCTGGAGGGATTAGCAGATGTGGAGGAAGACGAGGAGTTGCAGATTTAGTATCTGTCTGACTAGATGTTGCAGATGTAGAATCTGTTCTGTCTCGGAGGCTTTCTCTCTTTCCAAAAGGTTTTGGTAATTGAGAGAGAAAGATCCGAACCCTCAGATTGACTGGAAAATGATAGGTCTTTCTCACACTCATAATAATATATATACAATGAAATCCCAACCTGTACTAATGTTAACTCTAACCACCCCAATACCATTGGCTGACAGATATTCACCACTGTCGGCACTAGGATTAGTTGATTATCGCCCAACATTAACATCTTTAATAAAAATAAAGAACTGTATGAAAATGTTCTCCATAAAAGTGGTTTCCAAAATAAATTATCTTATCTAACCCCCATGAGTAACAGTGAAAGATCTAAAGTTAAATGTAGACACAGAAATAGAAAATGAAAAATTATATGGTTCAACATCCACTTCTGCTAGCTGTCAAATATTAATATCTGAAAGTATTTTCTAAAGTTAATAAATAAACATTTTCACAGAAACAACCCTCAAAAAGATCTTCAATAGGAAAACGATTAAAATTAGCTATTCCTGCACCAATAATATGTACAAAATTATCATCTCTCATAATAACTATATTTTAAGTAAGTTCTATGGGATAAACAACACACCTGGTATTGAACCCTCGTGTAATTGTAGATCTAAAGAAAATTGTCCGGTCGAGGGCAAATGCAGATCCACTAGGGTTATATACCAAGTAACCATTTCCCCCAAAGAAAATATGAAAAATTATGTTTACATTGGAATTTCCGTGGGGGAATGGAAACAGAAATTTTATACTCATAGGCACTCTTTTAGCAAACCTAAATTAAAACACCAGACAGCACTTAAAAAAACACACAATTGGGAATTGAAGGAGAAAGTTCAGAATCTACAGACAGACTGGAAAATTAGAGGTTCCACTCATACTCCTAATAGTTTTAGAGATAGGTGTAATGTATGTCTAGAACAGAAAATTAGAATAATAAAATGCAATAATCAAAATAAACTATTAAATCAAAGAAATGAATTAGTTTTCAAATGTCGACATAAAACAAATTTAAATTTCCATAATGTAGCTTTTACTTTATTGCCTTATAATTCTCAAACTCTTCAAAAGTTGAATCTATAAATATTTCATATTTCTATATTTCCATTTTTTTCACCATACTAATTATATCTTGTAATTAGACCTCTCTTTCCTTTTATCACTTATACATCTTTATCTATATACTTTTAAAAGTGTTTTTAGGTTTTTAAATATAAACTCGTATGGTTGTCTTTTAAAATATAACTTGATTTAACTTATCATTAAAGTTAAAATATATATAATTTATTTTATTTTATTATAATTTTATTTTTAAATATATTTTATTCTTTAATATAAAATTCTTTTAAATATATTCTTACTTAAATTTAATATATATTATCTAAATATGGCTTATTTTTACTTTTTCAAATATATCGTAATTTTAAGTAAGTAATTTATCTTTGGAAAGTATTTTTTAGGTAAGAACTTAACCTTACATATGTAATGATTTTTTTTATAAAAATCTCTTTTATAAAATCCCTTTTCGATCCTCTTTTACTTTAAATTAACACTTCATTATTCATATAACTCTAATGTAATGTCATAACCTTAATATCCGGGTTTAGTTTTATAAAAACCCTTCCTTGCCATCCTCCCCTGATCACTGTCTCGCACATTTCGTCTGATTGAAACAATGAAATGAATAAATTTTGTATCAATTTTTCTTGACATCTGTCAAAGTTAAATTACTAAGTCCGACTCGAATTCAGTTTATACAACGGGGTTGAATAAGACACAACGAAATTTTCGTCGGTTGAAATAGATCTACCCTCCACCCCATATGAGGTAATTCTGTTGTGTAATACTATTTATCGGCTCTGTTATAATAAATACATTGAGCTCTTTTTGTGGGTTTGTTTTAATATTTTATATTATTAGGATCCATATATCAATGGACTTATTCCCATTACTATATATATATATATATATATATATATATATGAAGAAAAATATACGGAAAAAACAAACAAAAATCCTTATATGCAATTATGCTGTTTTAATGTTAATATAATGTCAACGTCGGACGTTTCGGTCTAATAAACCATCTTCAGGACATATTCATAAATATAACATTATCAATTCAACATGACAAAGACGATGGACATAAGAACAAGACTTATCCAAACAAATAACTGAAAGTTTTATAAGATCAGCGCTTCGTTTAAAACATGGTCACGTTGTCGTCACGTGGGCGACGCTGTGAAAATGTATTCCTAAAATTTGAGTATTTTGAATGAAAAATGAAAAGAATTCTATTTTGATCTAAAATTTATATGTACGCTTGTCGAGCATTAATCTCGCTAGAAAAGGGGAAATACTAAAGAAGCCAGGTCTAGTGTTCACCGTGCGTGAGATGGATATTATGCCTGCTTCATAAATCCGCCTAAGATTTTTATTATGAAAATATTTTAAAATCTTCACGGAATCAAAATCGAAATTATGATCTGCTTTAGTTTATGTATATATATGTGTGTGTATATATATATATATATATATATATATATATATATATATATATATATATATATATAATTTAAAGAAAACAGACAATTTAAAGGTCCATGGTTAGGGGTTTATCTTTCCCTGGTTCAACAGACCTCACTTCCAAGGATGAAAAAATGAATTTGGATTTACAAATAACATTTTATACTTTTCAGAGGTACTGTTAAGTTAATATAAGGTGATATAGAGAGTGGTGAGAAGTAGTGTGACAGACATGGTCAAAATTAGAGAGGAAAGGGAGAGATAGGAATGCTTTTAAATTTATTTTTATTACAATACTTAATAGTGAAGAAGTGGGGTAAGGATCAGACATTGACCTATTTAATAGGTCAACTTTATATGAATAAAGACAAAAGGAAAAATTATCTTAGGCGACGCATTTCGTCCTCTGAGGGACTTTATCAAGGCAAATATAAGGATTTTATTTTGTAACAAGTATTTATAGACAATTTACACCCCAAGAAACGGGATTTAAATTTTGTTTTTTGTGCCGGCTAATTTGTTGTGCTGCCTATTCCTGATTTAGAGAGTCTCATCGGGGAGTCCGTAAAGTGTGGGTCCTTTCTTTTGGTGTTTCATAAGTTTTAACCAGAAATTGTCTACATTTCTTATACCAAATATTTGCTCTTGCATATAAATACTTGTCACTTTGCCTTGATAATGTTCCTGAGAGGACGAAACGCGTCGGCAGAGATAAGTTTTTCATATATTGTCCTTTTACGAATATATTCCATCTGAAATTTTTACACACGCACACACACACAGATTACAGTCGTTAAATTTCCCGAAATCTATTCAATGGTCTTCGTACTTGACAAGCTTTTTGGAACTTCAAGAAGTACACTTTATTTAATTCACGGGTAGATAACTGTTCTTATTTTGCTTTTTAGGCTGTTGAGTCGATCACCGAACACCTGTCTGTTTTATTCATCGATTGTCTATTGTCTCTTTCCTCCACTAAAAAAACAGTGGGTGAATTTGCAACACCACCAAACGTAGGGATTGAACTCTATAAGTTAGATAGCAAGATGGAGTGTTTTTTTTTTTATCCATTCCGAAGAAAGATTGTTTCCTTCAGGCGATACAGTCATTCCTACTGCTGTTACAGTATATATGTTGCATCTATGACCTTAGTGATTTATGAAACTTGAGTAATTCATTCTCTAGTCTATGTGTCACTTGGACATTGCCCGGAACGTTTTGGTGCATAGCAAACAAAATGAGCATGTTGGTCTGAATAGCAGAGTTAATGATAATTCCTCGTTTCAAAGATTCCGAAAAAATGATATGCAATCATTTGACCCAATATTCAGATTTCAAAATATAAGCTAGAAATATAAAAAAAAACTAGTTCTGTGGAAGTAATCATTATCTCACTCACATATTTAAGAGCAGCTCGCTTGGGAGAAATTCAGCAGCAGAGGAGTAAATCGCTTTGTCTGAGTGTGTTCTTGTAAGATTTTTTTTTCTTTCCGATTTCACAGGAGAAAAACAACCCGAAAACTTTTACCAAACGTAGAATTAAACAATAGACCCCCCTCCACCACTTAGACATATATGCATTTTTAACCTGCCGTACACAGAATAGAACACGTGTAAAAAATGTGCACTTAGGACAGAAGGCAAATAAAAGACATGAAAACAAAACTTAAAAGTCGAAATCAATTCCTCTTCGCAGTAGCATCTTTTTCCGTTTTAATCATGGACGTTGTAATGGTATTTAATCTTTGCGCGCTAAACTCAGCCTCGTTTTCATTTTCTATTCATATATTTTGTAATTTTCTCTATTTTGCTTTGTTCGGCTTCCTGTTCTTCTATTTGCGTTTTGCATGTTTCTTGCCATCCGCCACTCTTATCTCGATTCTTTCCATCTGTTTCTTTCGTTTTTCTTTCCAATCTGCCATTTGCATAGGTATGCAATTGAAGTTTTTTGTTAATGATTTTTACCTTCGAACTTGCTTTCATTCTTTCTTCTATTCTGCCTCCTTTCGTCTTTTCCTTTCGTTTTTGACGGCTTATTTTTAATGTTGAGTGCATCATTCCATTTTTATCCATTGATTTCCACCCGCATCTTTCATTTTTACTTTCCCTCTTTCTTTTACTAATTCTTTTGCTTTATTTATTAATGTCGAGTTTTCTTTGCACTGATGTCTTTTATATTTCTTTTTCTCTCTTTAAGCTTTTCATCTTTCACTGAATTGAAATTATTTTCCGTTTTCTTTTTGTTATTGTTTTCTTTCTAGATGTTTGTTTCTTTTCATCAAGCTACCAGCTCACTTTTTCATCTACTTTTTACTATTTCTTCTGTAATTTTTCCTTTATCGTTTTTGTTCATTAATTATTGCGTTTCTTTCTGTCTTTCTTTCTTTCTTTCTTTCTTTTCCTTTCTTTTTGTCTTTTTCCTTTCTTTCTTTCTTTCTTTTTCCTTTCTTTGATTTCTTTCTGTCTTTTTCCTTTCTTCTTTCTTTCTTTTTCCTTTCTTTCTTTCTTTCTTTCTTTCTTTCTGTTTTTTCCTTTCTTTCTGTCTTTTCCTTTCTTTCTTTCTTTTTCCTTTCTTTCTTTCTTTCTTTCTTTCTGTCTTTTCCTTCTTTCTTTCTTTCTTTCTTTCTTTCTTTCTTTCTTTGTACGTTCCTTTGATCTATTTATTACACCGGTTTTCATCATTTCTTTCCTCTTTAAGCTTTTAATTCTTTATTTCATTCTTTTATTTCTTCTTTCGTTTGTTCCTTTCTTCTTTCTTTCCCTATTTCAGACTTTCTTTTACGCTTTTAGCATTTCTCTCTTTCATTTATTGGTTCATTCATTATTTCTTCTTTTCCTTTTCTTTTCAGATTGTATTTCTTTTTCTTTAGGTTTCTTTCACCTATTCGTTCATCTTCCCTTTTTTCTCTCTCAATCATTCCGTTCTTATTTTTAATTTTCTTCTTTCTTTCTTTCTTTCTTTCATTCATTCATTTTTCTCTTTTTCATACCTTACACATTCATTTAACCTTTTTATCTTTCTTTTTTTTCATTCGTTCATTTCTTCTTTTCCTATAAAGATCATTCTTTTTTCTTCTTTTTATCATACGCTTTTTCTTTTTTATCGTTCTTTTATTTATTTTTCGTCTCCGTCTTTCATTTCCCACATTTTATTATCATCTTTACTTCTTTCTTTTTTTATTTCGTTCTTTCCTTATATCAGTCTTTATCTTTTCATTTTCCTTCTTTTCATTCCTTCATTTATTCGCCTATTCATTCTTTCTTTCATTTGTTCATTCATTTATTCTTGAAATCTTTATGACAATTTTTAATATCTTCTTTTCTTTCGTTCGTTCTTCATTTCCTAGTCTTTTTCTATCGTTAATTTTTTTTTTATTCATTCTATTGTTCTAATTTTTCCTATATCACTCTTTCTTTTCTAATTTTCTCTTTCTGGCTTTCTTTTATCCTTTTTTCTCTTACTTTCTTTTTCTCTCTATTTCACTCAATTGCTTTTTCTTCCTTTTTGGCTCTCAGTCTTTTTCTTCTCCTGTATATCTTTTTTTTCTTTTTTTTTTTTTGCTGGTATTTTCTTCTTTCTTTTCTCATTCTTTTTTTCTTTCTTTAATTCTTTCTTGCAGCGAATTGTTTCAGTCTTTCTTTTACCACTTTGAAACTTCTTTCTTTCTTTCTTTACATATCTTACTTATTGCCTTCATTTTATTATATCTTTCCTTCTCTTTCTTATAGCCGTCCTTGATTACTATCTTTTTTTTTCGTTCGTTCTTTTTTCTGTCTTAGTTTTTCTTTTTCTTCTTTTGCCGTATTTTTCATTGTTTTTGTTTTCGTTTTACAGTTCTTTCCTTCTTTCTTTCCTTCTTTCTTTCTTTCTTTCTTTCCTTCTTTCTTTCCTTCTTTCTTTCTTTCTTTCTTTCCTTCTTTCTTTCTTTCTTTCCTTCTTTCTTTCCTTCTTTCTTTCTTTCTTTCTTTCTTTCTTTCCTTCTTTCTTTCCTTCTTTCTTTCTTTCTTTCTTTCTTTCTTTCTTCGTTCGATCGTCTTTCCTTTTTCTATGTCAGTCTCTTTTTAACCTATCCTTCTTTCTTTTTTTTTCTTTCATCAATCTTTTGTTTCCTTCTTTCTATGACTTTATTCTTTTGGCTTCTCTCGCAATTTTTCTTCCTTTTCTTTCACTACTTTCTTCATTCTTACTCGAATGTTCCATTTTTCAATTTGTTAATTTTCATAGTTCAGGGTTTTTTTTTCTTTTTAATAGCCATTCAAATATTTACTTCTCTTATTTATATTTCATTTCTCGAATTTTCTCTTCATTACTTGGTTTCTTTTGTTTTTTTTACTTTTCATATTAATTCTTTTTTAGCTTTTCTTTCATTTCTTAAAAATGTTCTATATTCGTAAAACCAGAAATTTTAATTTTTCTTCGAAATTATTTGCCGAAGTAATTATAATTACGAGAGGATAATAAACATCAACTCTTATATAAATGAAGTGGCTTTGCCTAGAATGCCCACATTATTATTATTATTATTATCATTATTATTATTATTATTATTATTATTATTATTAATTTAATTCCGTCATCTAAAATCTGTGTTTTCAATTTAACTAAATCTCAGCTATTTTATGTTGTTTTTCATTTCGTTTCTATTTGTTTTTACCCAATTATATCTTATTTGTTTATTTAATCAATTTCCAGCCCCTTTCGTTAGGTTTATTTTTTCGTTTGTAAATTTGAATTTATTTCATTTTATTTAAAATATTCATTATTCGTTTATTTGGAAATGAATCATGAAAAATTTCTGGATATCTTCAAGTTGATAAATACATCATATCCGGAAGAAAGCTGAACGAAGGGTACAAAGTTTTCTTTATGACCTTACCAACAAGGTAATATGATGTTGCTCGGGAGAGAAGGTTTCTTGCATTCTTTCTCTGTATATACAAAGAAATATATAGCGTATCTGAGCACTCAAGCGCTTATAAAGACGTTTATATACCCACATATACTAAAACACACAGACACATACTAAGACATACACACACGCGCACACATACACACATATATATATGCGTATATACGGAAGGGGGTAAGGACATTTATTTATAATATACGTCATTTCCTGTCTGAATAATATTGTAACCTGTTTTAAAACTACATAGAAATGTTTGTTTCTTTGCCTTTTGTTTTCTCTTTCTTACTCCTTCTTCCCCCTCTCTCTATATATATATATATATATATATATATATATATATATATATATATATATATATATATATATATATATATATATATATATATGAACATTGAAGTCAGCACTTAGAGGCGACTGTCTGTTTCATTGCGTCTAGCATGAATTAGGAACAATGGGAATTGTACAATGCAAAACTATACTCGCTACAGCAGATACTAGTGATATCCCCACTTCAAAATGTGCAGCGCGAACGCATCAAGTAATGATGGCATAGTAACAGACATTTTGTTCGATGTAGCAAACACACCCTGAAAGGATATGCCCAACTATTTACCTAATGAGTACGGGCAAGAAATATACATCAACATTTCAATGTCGGAATTGTCATTCTAAATAAAAACATTAAAGACCTCAATAACTATGCCTCTCTGTCATTACTATAAATTAACTTCAATAGACTACAAACAGACTTAATACATATATATATATATATATATATATATATATATATATATATATATATATATATATATATATATATGCGAACAGTATTTTTAGAAATGCATACCCAACAGTAGAACAAACAGAACGACTGATCCAAAATACCCAAGACAAATATTTTTAATCAATACGTACTGTCCTTTCTGTGCTATGGAAAGGCATTTTGTTGACAGAACACTCAGCAGACTTTAAATCACTACGAGAACATGGCATATACATAACTATATAGAAGTTATAGTGAATATTTGCCATAAATTTCTATATTACTTAATACCAGCTGTGTGTCAAATAGCTGAGTAAACTGGATTCTCTATCGCTGAATGATATTCTGTCTAGAAGAAGGAAAATTCTAGAAGGAAAATTCTGAATCCAAAAACGTAGAAAATACAAGAGGAAAATAATTTCTTTCCCAAAAGTCATGACAATTCAGAGATGATGAGAAAAGAAATATGTGGTGACCTGTGATTGCCTATGTCCTGATGGGATGTAACAGTAAAAAAAATAAACGTTTCTCTTTACAAAGCCCCCATCTAAAATGAAAGGTAGAAAAAGAGTGGAATTTCGTCTAAATGATTTACAGTAGACCTTGAATTATCTTTCGGAAAATGAAATGGGTAAGAAGTAAAGAAAATCATCAGAATCATCTTATGAATTACAAGAAACGTTCAACATTTTGTATAAGTATTTTTCTGTAGATAGGTTTCAAAATATACAAAAAAAAGATAATGTTCAACTCAATGATTCTGAGAAATATCCTAAAAATAATGAAAAACTACAACGTTTTTCGGAACATATCTTATGGAAGGTAATTAAAGAAAGACCATGAAAAATGAAATATAACGATTGTTTGGATAGCATTTAATAAACATGAGATAATGGAAATCATCTTGCTAATATGGTAGAACCATAAAATGTTTATTTATTGTATGACCCAGTATAATGTACGGATATGAACCATCCAACACACACACACACATATGTGTTATCATGTGTATCTCCCTGTGTGCCGGTGATGTTATGTCAAGCGGTAAATATTTCGACGAACTTAGGCATTTAACGATTCTTCGGGACTTACGCACATGCCTCGTAATGCGCATTACGGGAGTCCGGCTACGGCAAACGAAGGCCTTCTACGGGACTTACGCACATGCCTCTTAAGGCGCATTACGGGAGTCCGGCTACGGCAAACTAGATTTTACTTTCTCAGCATTTCATATTTGTCCACTTTTTCGTCGCCCTAAATAATATGAAATATTCTGCAAGTGGAATAGAAATGAAGGAATATCACCATTTCAAAGAAAAGAGCCAGAAAATGCAAAACCCTTTTTAGTATCGGTGCCATCGTGATTAGACATTGATTAACCGGACTTATATTTCTGAACTGATATTAAAAGCTGGTAAAACTTAGAATTTGGAAAAATACATTCGTATAGAAATAATTACGAATCTTGAATAATTTATGATGTACCGTTTATACTCGGGTATCATGCGACCTTTGAAGACCTAATTTTGAAGCTAATTTGACCATAGTAAATGGATCTCTTGTTTGGATAACGGCGTAGTCAGGACCACTAGTAGATACGCTAATTTTATATCTCGTCTATGATGCTTCCCCCTTAAAATTAGCTTCAAAATGAGGTCTTCAAAAGTCGAAGGATACGCGAGTATATACGGCATATGTATGTATGTATGTATCGTATCTATCTATCTATCTATCTATCTATCTATCTATCTTTATCTATCTATTACAGTCTGTTCATTATCTACATATCTCAGTCTATTCATATCTATCTATCTATCTATCTATCTATCTATCTATCTATCTCAGTCTATTAATATCTGTCTACTCGAGGTTTCGTCTACATTCAATTTGTATGACACTAATTTGTGGTCTAAAGACAACTCTATAGTTTAGATGATAAGTTGCATTTTTGTGAAATAATTTTTATTTAGTCTTACATATACCGTAAATACACACGTATCATGCGAATTTTGAAGACCTAATTTTGAAGCTAATTTGACTACAGTAAATGGATCTCTTGTTTGGATAACGGCGTAGTCAGGACCACTAGTAGATACGCTAATTTTATATCTCGTCTATGATACTTCTTCCTTAAAATTAGCTTCAAAATTAGGTCTTCAAAAATCCCATGGTATGCGAGTATATACGGTATAGAATAAAATAGATTTTAAAATTAAATAATAAAAATGATTTTATTATATATACGATACTAATATAGAAATATTACAGGCATTATTATTAGACACCATTAAGTAAAACATCAGTTTTATCACAATCAGGTTTATTTTAAATGCTGCTGTACCTTTGGCTACAGTAAATGGATATATATGCTTGGTCAACGGTGTAGCCAGGACCAGGAGTACATATGCTAAATGTATGATGCTACCCACTTAAAATTAACTTCAAAAGTCGCATGATACGCGAGTATATACGGTACTTATTATTATAAAAAAAGTATTACATATAATAATAAATCGATCATAATACTCGAACCCATGTCTTATGGTTAGAAAGCGAACTTGCTAACCACTCGGCCACATAAGGTCATATATTAACCATATATACTCGTGTAATGTGCGATCTCGTGTATCATGCGACCCCCAAATTTTCACTTACAAAAAATTACTTTTTTATGTATCTCTTGCATCATGTGAGTTACTTTTCTGAAAGACCAAATTATAATAGACTAAACTCTTTTCCTGTATCTTTTTATCCCATCTTCTAGTTAAATAAGTTAAAAAAAACTAAAAGAGAATGATAAAAGTATCATTAGTAACGCTATACTCGTTGCGTAAACGCCTCCAGCCATAAACAACCGAACGAGAAACAGCTAAACATCTTATAAACGTAAACAATGGAAGAGATGCATATTCGCCATGTTTGTATTTTATAATACGATACAAATATATGAATATTACATGCATTATTATTGGATACAGTTAAGTAAAACATCAGTTTTATCAAAATCATGTTTATTTTAAATACAGCTGTACTTTTTGACTACAGTAAATGGATTTATAGTTTGGATAACGGCGAAGCCAGGACCAGCGATACATACGTTAATTTTATATCTCGTGTATTATGCGACCCTCTTAAAATTAGCTTCAAAATTAGGTCTTCAAAAGTCACATGATACGCGAGTATATACGCTATATATTGTTGTCTACCAGCCGTATAATTTGTGACACCATTTAGGGTCGCTAGAAGGAGAAAAGAAAAAGAAAAGAAAGAAAAAAAAAAGAAGAAAGGCGAGTGTTAAATTTAGATGATAAAGGAAAGCCATCACGAAAGGGACATTAAGCGGTGTTATTTTGACAAGGAAAAATAGTGAAAATTTTTATTGCCATTGTCCAGAATTTTAAATAGATAAAAATTTAACTGTGTCACGGGAATGCCAATTGGGGCCTCCACAGAGTTCTAAAGAGATAAACATTTAATAGGTCATCCATTGACCGAGAAATAAGAATGCCCGTTGACCACACACGAGTTGCGAAAACAAAGAAAAACCAAACCAGAGTTTAAGTCTTTGTCGATGGGAAGATATCGTTTGGACAAGGCATCTGGGTTGTGTTGGAATTTGACTATGACAGCGAAACTATTTTATCAGAAATTGGCAAAAATTTCATTGACGACTTCCATATGAATTCGGCTGTGAATTGGCGAAATTGTTTTATCGTATCAGTGGTTGGCGCCGGAGAGTGAGTGTGTCTAGTTGACCACCCACTTGTTAATTGATAGGTACCAGGTGACATTGAGGATAAGAGCTGCGATTAAGGGACCACACTACGAAAGAAAAGAGAAAGAAAGAAGGAAAAAGGAAAAGGACAAGAAAATTTTTTTTTTTTTCTTCGAGCAAGATTTT
Source organism: Acanthosepion pharaonis (assembly GCA_903632075.3). NCBI lineage: Eukaryota > Metazoa > Mollusca > Cephalopoda > Sepiida > Sepiidae > Acanthosepion > Acanthosepion pharaonis. The sequence goes on from CAHIKZ030000491.1 coordinate 85,057, forward strand.
TTTTTAAACAAGGCTAGTCTGGTCACACCCACACTGCTGGCCGCCCATTGGATGAATGTTAACAAGAGCCAGGCGGAGGTGATCATGTGATGCAGGGGGGGAGGCCTGCGACCACCCATTAAATGGATATGAGATGTCACTGCGATAGAGATGGAAAACAGTTGACGCCCTCTGAGGGTATGGTGAGATACCCATATGAAAACCGAAGAAAGTGGGAGTAGGAGAAGACTTCCAAAAATGGAAAGGAGTGGAAAATTCCTGACCGAAAACAAAAGAAGTGGACTGTAGATTTAGAATTATCAAGGAACCTCAAACCCCGACGAGCCCCCCCGGTTTGGGTCGGCGTCCATATAAGCAAAGTCGCAGCGAGCGAAAATCAGTTTCCATTTTTCCAGAGTTTCCAGTTCCAGTGAGTTCGAGTTTAAGTTGAGAGCTCTGAAAACCCACCACGCATCAGCTGACTAAGATTCCCATAATTCCGAACTCATCTTCAATCCAAGAACAATTTATTTTTGAAGAACGACTTAGACTCATACCACCAAAACAAGTTTTACGAATATCGCCTGAAGACACACCAAGAACCAGTTTCTTAAAGAACAGACAACTTAAGATGTTAAGACTCGCCTAACAAAAACAACGTGTCACGTATCCATATAGCGGGTTGGGAGATAGATGCAATCCTGTATCCAGCAACCAGATATAAAATATTCTTATCCTTTTTTAACACATTTGAACTTTTCGAGTTGTTATTTTATTTTCTTTTACATCTATTTGTGCGATTTCACCCTTATTCGAACTCGACTTGCAGTACGGCCCGGCGACTGATTGATTTCGTCTGCCTAAGATCAATTCACAACGTGGGTAGGCAGACTGGAAATCAAGGTAGTTACTTTGGTAACCAGACGTTGGAGGCGAGTTGGGAACGACGAGGCTGATATCGAATCTAACCAGATTCCCATCCGAATCACCAAAAGGTTAGAACGTCACATTTGGGTGCCGCGACCAATACCAAGCCAGTTGGTCATCACAGGACGGGATAGCACGACTGACGCAGACAGGCGGACGTCACGTTTGGAGCGGTGACACCAGCGGGGGACGTCACAATTAGCAGCAAATGCCAATCCTAACTAAAATAAATCTGTCAATAGTTTTAATCTAAATCCTTACTTAATGTCGCCAGGTCTGTAATTAATTGCTTCTAATTGCATACATTCGACTTTAATATTTTACTATTTTTCACTCAGTACATGGCGCAAGCGCCAATCAATGTAGAGTGTTACTAAATTGTGTTGTTTTAAGGGTTTACAAAGAGTGAGCAGAATGTGAATGTTATGAGGATATGTAGGGTAGGAACTGTCAGTGATTTGGAAAGCACTGTCTCGGGAGTTTGTTCCACTATGCAACAATTCTCAGGAAGAAGCTGAGTGGAACTGTTGCATTGTAAAACATAATAGACCGTTAGAAACGTTAGAGAACATTTCGATCTTCTAAATTAGAATCTAAGAATATTCTAAAGAAAATCGAGGACCTTATGATAATTTCCCTGAAATCAGTTTCTTATTGATAGATTTCATGTTTAGTATAGAAAGCCTATGCGGAACTAACAGACAATTTTATATTTACGACATTTTAGTCTTATCGCGAACAAAATATTCTGACTCTTCAAATTCTTCTTCTTTGGTCTCATAATTATGCCAGTGCCTTTTAGACTTTTTAGAAACTGTTTGAGGAATTGGTATCAGCTGCATGGTCGTGCTTTCATTTCTTTCTTCGGATATTTTAGCTTTTGGCAAAAGCCAGAAGTCATAGAGAAGGATACCTGGACTTTACTGTGGATCAAAGACACCCTGCATTAGACATACGATTGAAAAGTTGAGATATTCGAAATTACAGGATATTCTTCAAACAGTCGTTGGAATAAACAAATCTTCTTCTCTTTATGGAACTGTCAATCGAAGAATGTGAACGTGTTCACCAATATTGGTGTCTTGTTTGGTGAAATGATAATCGTAATAATGAAAATAACCGTTTCCACACAGAAAGAGGCTTGCGGTCATACCACGTTGAAACACCAATTCCCTTATGATCAACGAAGTTAAGCAACGTCGAAACTGGTCAATAGCTTGATGGGCGACCGAATCGGAGTAACAAGTGCTGTAAGTTTAGATATAATGGATTAGAATTGTTAATCGGAGGGCAGAGTTACATTTAAAAAAAAAAAGACAGAAGACAATGTCTGTATATACGGAAAAAGTTGTATACCAAAATTTTAGATAAACTGTACAAAGTTAATAGTTTTCTAAAAAAAAGTGAACTTTGGAAAGCTAATCAACAATTTAGTTTTGTATATTTTGTAAACTATATATATATATATATATATATATATATATATATATATAGATAGATAGATAGATAGAGAGAGAGAGAGAAAGAAAAGAAAGAAA
>CAHIKZ030000491.1:90000-120000 GCA_903632075.3 Acanthosepion pharaonis
TTGGCAAACCATATTGATTTTCATTCTTTTTTTTTTTTCTAAAAAGCTGGCAGCACCAAAGACTAAAGCAGAAGAATAAATGACAGAAAGAATGTTAACAAACACAGTGACAAACAATAAATGAACAAGAAGAGATAACGAGAAGGGAAGTAGGGCGGTGGGGGAATGACCAATGCGCATGTGCACAGAAATGCATAGGAAAATATTGAAAAAAAAAGACATAGACAGGTCCACATTTTGGCAACACGCATTCAGAACTCCATGTGCACTAATTCAAAAAGTCTTCAATAGCGTACACAATCTATCTCCCTCAGATGCATGCATACCAAAACTTCACTGAAATACATGCATACATACATATATATATATATATATATATATATATATATATATATATATATATATATATATATATATATTTAGAAAAATATACGGAAAAAAACAAACAAAAATCCTAATATGCAATTATGCTGTTTTAATGTAAATAGAATGTCAACGTCGGACGTTTCGGTCTAATAGAACATCTTCAGGACATATTCATAAAACATAATTAACATAGACCATATTCAATTCAACATGAAAAAGACGATGGACATAAAAGCAATACCAATCCAAACAGATAACTGAAATCTTTTATAAGATCAGCGTTCCGTTTAAATATGATCACGTCGTCGTCACGTGGGCGATGTTGTGAAAACGTATTCCTAAAATTTGAGTATTTTGAATGAAAAACGAAAAGAAATTTATTTTGATCTAAAACTTATATATACGTTTTATTTCGATCTAAAACTTATATGTACGTTTTATTTTGATCTAAAACTTATATGTACGAGGTGATCATATTCATGTTGAATTGTATATGGTCTATGTTAATTATGTTTTATGAATATGTCCTGAAGATTGTCCATTAGACCGAAACGTCCGACGTTGACATTATATTAACATTAAAGCAGCATAATTGCATATTAGGATTTTTGTTTGTTTTTTTCCGTATATTTTTCTTCATACTGTCGGATCTATATCCATATATTTGGTTACATATATATATATATATATATATATATATATATATATATATATATATATATATATAGACGCTTAACAACGTTAAGTCCTATGAAAGGATGGCTCTATCCATAACCCGAGTTTCACGTGTTTTTTTTTTGTTTTTTTTTTGGTCCGTCTAGGCTATCTCCGCCTTTGCTTTACTGAGTAGATAAGTTTGTCTTTGTTTTTTCAGTATTGTCGTTTTTGTTCCAGACTATATCTGGATAAGAGTAGTCATAGGTTAGCGCCACTAACGGTTTTGTTTTTTTCTTTATATATATATATATATATATATATATATATATATATATATATATATATATATATATTCGAATGTAATGAGAACGAAAATAATATATAAATTCTAATGTTCACAGCATCAATACCGATAGTAGAGCAATAACTGAAATGGAACAATTTAGGTGACGTTTCACATGCGGCTTGCTTACGAACAGAATTGTTCATAACCATTTTGGCTCTCACCAGTCGAAGTGCAATTTAAATGCACCGAAGCGAAGTTGCATCTTTGTAGTGAGTAAATTGTTTTTGTCGATATGAATAACTTATAATATATATATATATATATATATATATATATATATATATATATATTGAACAATAAAAAATATTAAAAAATTAAAATTTTCAGACACACTGTAGTTGTAGATTAATATTCTTTCGTTTTGTTTATTATTATTTCATTTAGATTTCTCGACTAGTTTCGGCCAAAATGGCCATCATCTGGAGAAGAAATATTTCTGCTTGTTGGTATATATATATATATATATATATATATATATATATATATATATATATATATATATATATATATATATATATATAGGAAGCTTGTATATATATATATATATATATAGGGGAAGAGAGAGAACGATCAAGTCATCTGAAGCTCACGTGAGCGTGAAACTCGAGTTACGACTAGAGCCATCTTTCATAGGATTTAACGTTGATAAGTTTGTTTTTTTTGTTTTGTTTTTTTTTCGGTCTAGCCAATTTAGGCTTCAATCAGTTTACTGAGTAGGTAAGTTTGCTTTCTGTTTTTGTTTTTGTTTTTTTTTCTCTTTCTTTTTTCGGTCTGTTGTTTTTGTTCGAGACCTTATCTGGATAAGTGTTTTAGATTTTGGCAAGTTGTATAGTGTATGATCCACCAATGTTTTTTCTTTAATATATATATATATGTGTGTGTGTGAACTGAGATCAAATTTGGGTTAGAATCCGACAGAATTATAGGATAAGGAGCAAATAAGGAACGTTTATAAATTTAATGTTTTGCTTTTATTTAAGCTTCATTAGAAAATTAAACATGGAGGAAACAAGAAAATTCTAACATTTTTTTCATTCTTGCGTTGTTCGTTTTTCGTTAGTCTTGCAAGACCTCATGTTTATTTATCCTGTCAAGCAGCGTTCGTGTGTGTAATTCTAATTTGTCTAAGTTCATTGATAACATTTGTGCATGCAGCGGCCATTTTTATTTATGCCTAATAGTGTCTTTATGTTGATTGGAAGTGTAATAATTTAGGATACATCGATTTTGGTTGTAGGTAGACAGATCTTCGATTTCGGATTTTATAAAATTGGTGATATAATAAAGTATATATTTGCATTTTGTTTTCTTTTTTTATGGTAAAATATTTATCAGGATTCATTCTAAGTATATTTTCCGTAATGAATGTTCTTTTCTAATTAGATTGGCATTTATTAAATCGTTATGGCCTCCCTAAGTTCAATTCGGACAGATTTTTTTCGCTACGTTGTAGAAGAGTCTCCTGAGAGAAGGTTTCCCAGGCCCCACAATCATATCCTCTTCAATTCTAGCAACAAACGTTGTCTATCCTACATATCCTCATAATATACAATTCTCCTTCTTTTTCATCGAGAAAACAACCACATTCAGTAATCCTCTGGCTTAAGAAAAAATTACCAAAGATATGTTGACGTTATAAAGTTGCAAAACGAAATGAAACCAAGACAAACGAATTATTTAAATAATCCCTTTTATGATTGTTAAACAATTGACTAATTTTTACGATCGACTAGCAAACGGAAAACACTCAGGAATCCACAAATATATGTTGTGTGTGTATGCGCAGATAGCTAGCTAGCTAGCTAGCTAGATAGATAGATAGATATGAACAGCGTAAGATAGATAGATACATAGATAGATATAAAAGAGACTCTGATAGATAGATAGATAGATAGATAGATAGATAGATAGATAGATATTGCAAAGTCTTCGTTTTTAAAATCAGTTCTCTCTAAGGAAGGTAATAATGACATGATCCTAAACAGGAAACAAGAAAATTTGGTTCACTGTCTGATGTTAGACAATCTTTCTCACCAGAATCTATCTTGTATATTTATAAGTCTACCATTCTTCTGTGCATTGAATATTGCTGCAAAATATGGTCTGGTGTTGGTTTATATATAACTCCAGATTCTTGACAAAATCCAAAGAGTATGCAATGTTATTAGTACTGACCTGGCATCTCATATTCAACTGCATACCCACTGTCATTGCGCAGCTTGCCTGTGTCTTTTCTATAAATATGTTCATGCTGATTGTTTTGATTAGCTTCTCTCATTCCTACCTCGACTTCAAGAATTTAAACGCAGTGAAATGATAAAAGAAAAGAAAATAAATATCACAATTCCCCCCAAAAAACAATAAGAAACATAATCAACAGAAAACGAAAATAATACAAACATTAAACCGAAAGAAGAAAAATCGATAAAATCGATTGCAAAAAATGCCCAATGAAATGTATTTGTGATTGATCTGGAACTTTATATAAAATAATCTAAGAACAAAGGAGTTTTTTTTTTCTTTTTTTTGGAAAACAATGCATTAGACTCTTTTTTTTTAATAGGTTTTAAGATAACTTCGACTTAAAGAAAGCGATTCTGATTATAAAAGAAATTGTTTAAAAAGCAAAAATGTATTAAAAGTGTACTAATTTCTGGATCCTTTACAGTAAGTCTAAGTCCAGGATAATAAAATATATTTACTTCCCTCCCTTATTTACAATCTGTGATAAAAAAAAATAAATAAAAAAGGATAAAAACCTAAACGAAATGGTCTGAGTTTCAGATTTCGACACATCGAACAAAAAAATTTCATTTTAAAAGTTAAATTTCTCCGTAAATGGAACGTTTCCGTATACACGGCAATCAGCATGTGTTGTATTTGCTCCCCACGAAAAACATTTTCCCTCTTTTATATATAAAATATGGTCAAGCATATTTATAACAGGGTAGACGGAGCTCTCTAGTCTAGATTTTAAAAAAAAGTCTTTATTTGTCTGAAAACCTCCTCTCGAAACGAAACGAGTCACTAATACATTTTTAAACTTGCTATTTATTTGATAACAATATTCTGATATATATATATATATATATATATATATATATATATATATATATATATATATAGAGAGAGAGAGAGAGAGAGATAGATAGATAGATAGATAGATAGATAGATAGATAGATAGATAGATAGTACGAAATTAATAGGTGGAAGGGTGAGTGGCACCAAAAATTTAAAAAAAAGTCTATCAGACACCTAAGAATATATATATATATATATATATATATATAGATAGATAGATAGATAGATAGATAGATAGATAGATAGATATGATCAGAAAGAGATAGATAGATAGATAGATAGATAGATGTGAATATACTGACATAGATAGATAGATAGATAGATAGATAGATAGATAGATAGATAGATAGATAGATAGATAGATGAATAGCTGTGAATATAGATAGATAGATAGATAGATAGATAGATAGATAGATAGATAGATAGATAGATCGATCTAAAATCCACTGTGACATAGTGATAGTAACAAGATTAATCACTCTGGTCATTATCAATAATTTATCTGTCAATTAAACGAAATTGCACAGTGAAAATGTATGCAGATATGTGTATATATAAAAATATGTTAGTGTGTGTCATGTTTATATATTCACTTAGTCATTTTCTAATAATCTAAATATAACAGTTAGCAACCTATTTTTTTCAATTTCCCCGTCCATATATTTACACCATCGATAGACAAGTTACAAATGCATATAACAAATATTTCTTACATGCACATATCTATATCTATATACATAGAAATCGAAATATAATTCTTTGTAGATAGGCAAATACAAAGTTATGCGTACCTATTTTATTTTTTAAAAAAATACGCATTTATATACATATGTAAATATGTTTGTATGTGAACCTATATACAGAGCTTAAAAAGAGAAAATATAAGTATAAAATATAAGTATAAAATAACTCATAATTTCTAATTGTGAAAAATGAAAAAGGAAAATGTAGTTTTAACAAGCTCCAAAGAAACTACAAAGGAAATAAAGATGCCATTTATTGATGGTTTCCCGTTGCACACAGAAAACTATTCGATACAATATTGCTGGTAGTAAATTAAAAAAAACAAAAACAAGGATTACATTACAAAAGAATAAATGATAACCGTTACATATATATATATATATATATATATATATATATATATATATATATATATATATATATATATATATATATATATTTTGTGTGCATGATAGGAAAGTGAGATAGGTGGAGAGAGAGTGGGGAATATTTATGAAGTTCTAAAAAGATGACAGTAAAACAAAAGATGACAGACCGATTATAAATAGATGTACCGCCATATAAACAAATGTTTTTAAAAAGACGAATATAAAAAGACAATTAGTTAAAAAGACAAATATTTAAAAACATGTGGATGCTTAAATAAATAAATAAGTAAAAACATCTTTAAAAAAGAAAACGCGAAGAAACGTTGCCAATATTAACGTCACATCTCGCAGTGTCCGTGCCGACACACGGGTAGATATACACACACATACAGACACACACATTTACACACATTTACACACACACACACACGCATATATATATATATATATATATATATATATATATATATAGTTGTAATTATCATTCATTTCTGTAGTTTATTGCTACCAGCAAGCAGAAATATTTCTTCTCCCGATGATGGCCATTTTGGCCGAAACTAGTTGAGGAATCTAAATGAAATAATAATAAAAAAAAACGAAAGAATATTAATCGACAACCCAGTGTGTCTGAAGGTTTTAATTTTTTAATATTTTTTTTTATTGTTCATATATATATATATATATATATATATATATATATATATATATGAATGTATGTATACGTACATATATGAACAGATGTATTTTTATTTTTCTGAACATGTATCTTTTCGCAATTACTTATGCGCATGCGCACAACCTTGATATTTGCAACCGGCCATATAATAATAGCTTGTCACTTATATTATTCTAGGATCATTTTTGTTATACCATAATACCTATTCTATTGTAATAGACTCTCCCACAGATAATAAGTAGTAGTAGCAGTGGCCAATTGGGCTCAGTGGTGTTGAGTGAGTCAGTCGATGTCGGACATTGAAGTATCAACCATCACAACTAGATTGCTGCGTCATTAACTCTTATTTCAAGTTCCTAACGTTTTGTACGTCGAACCTAATTTAGGACGACTTATTGAAATACAAGTCTCCACTGTGAAAACTACTCTACAACAATTTTCTTATTCAAGACGATCTGCGCCCTCTCTATATAACTTTCTGTCCTGGAGTAACAAGTTGCCTCACACATTTCACTTAAGTTTTCATTTTCTCGTCTTTTTTCACTGCTCTTTGGACTGCCATAAATAAAATTCTTCTCTCAAGTACCAAACGTCTTATGAATTGAGTTGGATCTTTTCTAATTGATCTCATTATTTCTAAGTTGAAATGATGATCCCTCTTGCTGTTGTGACCTCCTGGTCCAGTTATCCTCTCTACTTTTCCATCTTTTTAAAACTTATTCCTCGTTCTCTTGATGGTTGTTGAACGAACTTTGAAGATGCAAGTCAGAGTATGAGTTTTCATAACATTACTGAAAGCCTGAATGGTCTTTTAACTGTTTAACGTTCTTCTCTCTGTGGTCTATTTTATAATTTTATATGAACACTAATAGATATTTCCCAATCCTCATAAATACGTTGGACACTATTGTAAGTGGGGGTAATATGCTGTCTAAGCTGGCAGCACGACCTGTCAGCGTGGGAAGCTCTTGCCATGTCGAACTCTGTGCCTTTGTGCAGAGAGGAACCCTGACGAGGCTCTACCGAAGGATAGAGTCTCGTCCGGGTCGGCAGACAGATACCCGATCCCGTGTATGCGAGGTCTATGGGCAATTTTTTCCCGAGTCCATGTGCTCGGATTACCCCACATTAAATTTGGCCTTGTGCCGTATCCTACCTCGTGGGGAGGCAGGTAAATATCGTAATATGCTGTCCAAGTAGTGCACCACTAGCAGTGGTTTACCTACCTCACGTCGCTGGTGAGTATTGTATTTTGTTGATATTTTAAAGATTACCATTTTCAACCACCTTTTTCGTTATTCCTCATTCAGTAAACTTTTCTAGGTTACAACAGAAACAAAGAGAGTGAAATAGAGAGAAAGAGAAAAAGAGAGAGAGAAAAATCGCGTGAAAGAGAGACAGAAAGAGCGATTGAAAGTGAGAGAAAGAGAGAGAAAGCGATAAAGAGAGAGAAGGTGAGAAAGAAAGAGAGAGAAAATGTTATATACCTTAACTATGATCAATATCCCAATCCTCATAAATACATTGGACACTATTGTAAGTGGGGTTAATATGCTATCTAAGAAATCCACCACTAGCAGTGGTTTGCTTACTTCACGTCGCTGGCGAGTATTGTATTTTGTTGATGTTATAAAGATTACCATTTCATTACCAACTTCTGTTTTAGTTATTCCTCATTCAGTAACCAACAATTTTGTTGGCTAGTGTTATCATTTTTGTTGCAAGAAATATGTAATCAGATTCAATAAAGAAATTATATAGTCTAACATCTGTCTGAAACTGCCTAAATCAAGGGTTCAACATGAAAAAGCTAATAATACTTTTGGTTATTTTATCTGTGTTATGCCATATAAAAAGCTGAAAAAAAAAGGTTAAGTTTAAAATTCACAGAGATATCATCACAAAATTGAATTTTAAATATTGAATTTTTCTATAACTTCAATGTTTTATATTTCTCCCCGCCCCTCTTTCTCTCTCCCTCAATATCTGATTTATTCCATCAATAAAACTGGAAATTTACAACAAGTTACAACACAGTTTTCCAGTTTGTCATATAATTAATATAGTATATGAATCAGAGAACGATGTAGCAAAACACTAAAACGTGAAAAACAAACAAATATCGATTAGATTATCAGATTCTTTTTTCCTATTTTACCCTTTTTGATTCTAAATATACTTTAAACTGTGTCAGACGAATTCTTTAAATCCGTTACATAACATTGAAAATCGAAACTGACGATTCTATATCCGATAATTTTTTATTGAAAGGTTTGTCACTCACTTATCTATATTTTTAGCAAATGTAAGCTTACCAAAAAAAAAAGAAAAAAAAATACCAAGTGGATATCAGTCTTTGATGAACAGTTAAGAATTTATTAATATTTTCAATGAACATTGATTTTCAAAAATGTAGTGATTTTTCAAGCATAGCTTGGATGTGGCACAAGACCGTAAATAAAGGGCACCCAGTGAGGACTGAACTCACAACCAAGTTGTAATTGTTCTAGCGAGACAAGCTCGCTAACCATTACGCCAACTCGAGGTGCCGTTGATCTTCGAAATTTAAATGCGATATCAATATTCACCTTCTGTTTCCTTAATTCTTATTCTTATATTGTCCTCTCTCCTTAAAAATCTTTTTCCTCAGATTATTTCACATTCAGTCATCGTCTTGGTCTTAGCGGCTTTATCGCCTTTCTAGGGGTTAATTAATTAAAAGCAATTTCGAAATTTATTTCAATCATCTTCAGAACAGAGTGTAGCATAAACATATATGGAAATAGGTCGAAATAAGCAAATGGTTACTCCAGAACCGAAATAAGAAAATGATCCTAGAATAATATATATATATATATATATATATATATATATATATATATATATATATATATATGAACTTTATATCAATCTTTCATAAGCTTCCGATCCTTAGCTACCTTGTTAATCAAATGTTGATTGGTTCAAGCCTGAATAATTATTCTATCACTAATATGCGTAAATAATCATCTTAAGTGCTTGACAGAAATAAAGATGAACATAACTAAAACAAGCCACATTTATTAATCAAATAAGAAGTACATGTAAATATATTCTTAGGGCTTACTTTAGTTCTACTTTAAAATGGTCTAATGGAGAGTCGGGCTTTGACGTCTGTACAGCCTAATCAAAAGGATCCTTTCCAACCGACAGTCTTACAATAATATTATTTTCGATGGCTAAATGATGATTTCCGAATGTTGTATGATTTGGGCATATTTTTATTGGAAACAATTTTCACAACAAATCTTAGTCGGCCATTATCATAGTCATCTTTGTTTATTTAGATTTGTAGATGCCATTTTCAATAAAATCAAATCGACTGGAGCTTCATTATCTAATGGGACATTTTCCTATAATAAAGGAATTTTATGGCTGTCAAAATGTGAAGGAAGACATCAAAGGAAAAGGTAAAGTTAATGGGAAATTCGTAAAAGAAGAGTTTTAAAGATTTTGTACAAAATTTTATATTCGAAGTTTGGGGTCGAATTTAAACTCACCTCGAAAACACCAATCTCATTTTCGATTGAATCAAAGAAGTGAATCAAGTATGATAATAATAATAATAATAATGATAATAATAATAATAATCAAGCCCCGTACGCATCAGTGGCTACTTAGTGCAGGGTTAAAAGCTGAAAAGCAAGGTTTTATCTTTGCTGCACAGGATCAGTGCTTGTTAACTAGTTAACTGAATATAAAACCCGGCATGACAGAGTTGGCCAATATCTGTACTGAAAAATCTGTAACTTCACCGGGAAGGAAACTGAAAGAAAATGGTATGAACATCACCCAGACCCGGTTACGGAGATAGGACCTGTTACATTTCTATGGGACTACACAATACACACTGACAGAACAATCAAAGCTAACCGTCCAGACATTGTTATTAGAGACGGCAAAGGCAAAAATTGCCTCCTTATTGATATGGCAGTCCCTGTTGACTGCAATGTATCTTTGAAGATATTCAAAAAGCTATCAACATACAAGGACCTTGAAATCGAAATCTCAAAAATGTGGTACATGGGAACATCAGCAATCCCTGTTGTAGTTGGAGCCCTCGGATTGGTTGGAAAAGATTCCAGTAGACTAATTGAAGGGATTCCTGGAAGTCCATGCCTCAAGGAGATACAGAAGATTGTCCTGACAAGTACAGCCCACACCTTACGAAGGGCTTTATCTATGTAATCTTTTTTTTTTTTTTTTTTTTTTTGTCAGTGGAAAGTGTCATGACGCCATTTCTAACCTTAGGTCCCTGGGCGGGACCCGGAAAGAAATGTGTAAACGCCAGAAATCAAAGAAAATAATAATAATAATAATAATAATGTGTGATTTTTGAAATTGCTTAATGGAAAATTTCGTGATGCCATTTCTGACCTTAAGTCTCTGGTCGGGACCCGGAAAATGATGAGTACACACCAGAAATCCAACGAAATAAAGATCATGAGAATAATTATCAAGAAATTGTCCAAATACAAGGACCTGGAGATCGAGATTAACGGAATGTGGGGAATGAGGACATAGGCTGTAACAATAGGAATCGGCGCACTGGGCCTCGTGAAAAAAAGGAATGGACAATTTTATTAAAAGTGTCCCAGGTAATATCAACATAAAGTTTGCCCAAAGACCGCCTTACTATGAACACCGCATATGCTAAGAAAAGTGCTATCAATTAGATGACAAATCCTCCATAGGGAGGGTCTAAGGACTATAATTTGGACCCGACTCTACAGAATATAAAACAGGAAACAACATACACCAATAATAATAATAATAATAATAATAATAATATTTTAAGTGCAGAGTGGATCAAATGAGAACAAGAAAAAATGATGGATAAACCTATGCACGAATGGGAAAAAATATAACCACGAATAATGTTAGACAATCTCTAACAAAATCCCAAAAGTGGAAATCCCCACGAAATGATAAGATACCCAACTTATGGCTCTATCATCTTCCATCAATCCATATAACTCTTGGAAAGATTTTCTCAATGCTAATTAATAATCTCAATTAAACACAATCAATAGATTTAGTTTTTATCACTATTTGAGATTAAATAAAAACACCCATATACACGGAAAATGACTACTACCTTCCTAAGAAAAAGCTTCATTTACCACAGGTCTCAAGTAAAAAGATTTCGGGAAAAAAGTCAAACAACAAATTGGGAAAACAGGGGACAATAATAATAATAATAATAATAATAATAAACCTACTCTACATGGATGATCTCAAACTTTTTGCCAAAGACGACAATGAGTTGAAAGGCCTCCTCAATATTGTAAAATACTTCAGTGACGACATAGGTATGGACTTCGGATTAGATAAATGTGCAAAAGTAACTTTCAAGAAAGGTAGAATTACAGAAACACCCTTAATAGATTTAGATTTTGTCACAAAGATTAGGGAACGGAGCATGGTGAAGCTTATAAGTACCTAGGAATTAGCGAAGGAGATGGCATACAAAAACCCCAAATGAAGGAAAAAATAAGAAAAGAATACTACAGGCGTGTACGTCTGGTACTAAATACTGAGCTGAACTCAAAAACAGGATATCAGCCATAAACACATTGGCTGTCCCTGTGGTGCAATACAGCTTTAATGTCCTTAACTGGACCATAGCTGAAATTAAGCGACTGGATGCCAAAACGAGAAAGCTACTCACTTGCTATCGCATGCATCAACCCAAAGCTGATGTCGACCGTCTGTATGTGCCCAGATCCGAAGGAGGCAGAGGATTAGTTCAACTAGAACTGTCCTACAAAACTACAACAATTGGCCTCCAAAGATATTTGGAAACTACAGAAGACTGGATGATGGTATGCGTCAAGGAACATGAAAGTAGTAAGCGTCTCTACTCCGTAATGAAGGAAGCCAACAAATTCAAAATGGAGTTCCAAATGGGCGTAGAGATGCAACTACAGCACAATACACCGGCTGAAACTGCAATATACCTAAAAAAGATAGCTAAGACGAATGCAACAGACCAGTTACAGAAGCGATGGCAAGATAAACCGCTTCATGGTCAATACTCTGCCCGTACCAAACAAGCTGACGTAGACAAAACCCGTACCCATCAGTGGCTACGTAGTGCAGGGTTGAAAGCGGAAACTGAAGGTTTTATCCTTGCAGCGCAGGACCAATGCTTGCTAACTAGGAATTATCAAGCATATATACTAAAATATTGTGTCAGCCCAAAATGCAGATTCAGTGATAAATATCCAGAAACGATTGATCATCTTGTATCAGGTTGTACGGTGTTTGCACCCACTGAATATAAAACCCGACATGACAGAGTGGGCCAATATCTGCACTGGAAAATCTGCAACTTCTACGGGAAGAAAACTGAAAGAAACTGGTATGAACATCACCCAGAACCGGTTACGGAGATAGGACCTGTTACAATTCTATGGGACTACACAATACACACTGACAGAACAATCAAGGCCAACCGCCCACATATTGTTATTAAAGACCACAAACAAAAACGGTGCCTCCTTATTGATATGGCAGTCCCTGTTGACTGCAATGTATCTTTGAAGATATTCAAAAAGTTGTCAAAGTACAAGGACCTTGAAATAGAAATCGCGAAAATGTGGCATATGGGAACATCAACAATCCCTGTTGTAGTTGGAGCCCTAGGACTGGTTGGAAAAGATTCCAGTAGACTAATTGAAGGGATTCCTGGAAGTCCATGCCTCAAGGAGATACAGAAGATTGTCCTGACAAGTACAGCCCACACCTTACGAAGGGCTTTATCTATGTAATCTTTTTTCTTTTTTTTTTTTTTTTGTCAGTGGAAAGTGTCATGACGCCATTTCTAACCTTAGGTCCCTGGGCGGGACCCGGAAAGAAATGTGTAAACGCCAGAAATCAAAGAAAATAATAATAATAATAATAATAATAATAATAATAATAATAAGAAGAAGAAGAAGAAGAAGAAGAAGCAAAAGAAGAAGAAGAAGAAGAAGAGGATGAC
The DNA here is from genome assembly GCA_903632075.3 of Acanthosepion pharaonis. NCBI lineage: Eukaryota > Metazoa > Mollusca > Cephalopoda > Sepiida > Sepiidae > Acanthosepion > Acanthosepion pharaonis. Next base: position 103,263 of record CAHIKZ030000491.1, read on the forward strand.
ATGAAAAGCATTTTAGGTTCCATCGACAAAATAAAATATTCCAAATGGACCTCAAGAAGTTTTACAGGGGAATTGGAAAAGCAGTTATAGAAGTCAAAAAGTCATTATCTATTGAAGAAGTTCAAAAATGTTGGGTGGATATATGGAGCAACGTAAAGGAATATAATCTCAGTGCAGAGTAAATTAAATGGGAACAAGAAAGAATGATGGATAAACCTGTACAAGAATGGAAAAAAAATATAACCACGAATAATGTTAGGCAATCTCTAACAAAATCCCCAAAATTGAAATCCTCACGAAATGATAAGATACCCAACTTTTGGTTCTATCATCTGCCATCAATTCCTAAAACTCTTTCACAACTTTATCAATGCTAATAACCCCAATGATATTCCAGAATGGATCACTGATGATATTACATATCTCCTACCAAAAACGAGTGAAACAGATGATTCAAAAAATTATAAGCCAATAACATCTCTGTCCACCTCATATAAATTGATCACCTTTGTCCTGACAAATTGTACTTACTCTTTTCTTGATGAAAACAACATTTTCTCCTGGAACAGAAGGGGTGTCGAAGAGGTTCATACGCTTACGAAGATCGACTATTAATAAAATGATTCTGGAAAATTGCAGGAAAAAAAAGGTAGAAATCTAAGCACAGTTTGGATAGATTACCGTAAAGTCTTTGATAGCGTACCAAACTCATGGATCCTTAAGGCTCTGGATATGTACAAAGTCTCCTCAATAATACAAGAAGGTTTTTTGTTGAAAGAAATAGACACCAGAAGTATCCACCGCCTTCACTGATTTTCTCCAAGATGAAGGATAACCTTAGGGTTTGTTTTTGGAAGAAACAGAGATGATGAAGAAGGCTGTGATAAGGGTCCTTGAAACATTGAGTTTGGATAACCTCCATGGGGTGTTCACAAAGTGGCTGAAGGGCTACAAAAAGTGCATTTACGTCAGAGGATCCTATTTTGAAGGAGATTAAAGTTTTGTACTTCTTTCAAATTAATAATAAAATGTCTCTCTTGATAAAGTTTCAAAGCATCTAAGATGCAACTTGTACATGTAAAAGCCTAACCTCTTTTTATTATTTTTAGTTAACGAATATTAACTAGAACCAATTTAATTTTATCACCATGTTTGCTTTAACCTTAACCAAAACAAAATACATCCACAGAAACCGCTCTCTTATTGAATAAAATGGAACTAATTTGTCGCTTCTATATACATGCTGAGGATATTAACGAAGTTCTATGTGTTGTCTCTATCCTAGCCTCAAATGAATTTTAAAATAGTCATGATTGGGTAGGACAATAAGTTCATTGGAGGATACACCGACACTATAATCCCTGATATATATATATATATATATATATATATATATATATATATATATATATATATATATATATACATAAAATTATTTATTTAAAAATATGATTCCGTTGCTACATAAGAGTTCTCATGTTTCAAATCAAGAGCCGAGAACTTCAATATAATTATTTGAATTAAACTGAATTAAAGTACCTAGCTCTGTTCCATCTTCAAGCGATTTTTTTTTTGAATAGTTATTTATTCGTACGTTTGTACAAAATGTGGCACAAGGCCAAAAAGGGGGTTGGGGAAGGACGGTCTTCTTCTGTCTTAATTCTAAACTTAGCTAGTCTCAGACACGGACCCAAACATACCAACAACAGTCCTATCACCAAAACAACACATTCACTCCTACCTTTCATACTACGTCCACCATAATACATCAAATTCTCTATGAAATCCTAACTAGTCCCCATATATACATTTCAAAGCCTGTGGTGGGAGGGGAAGTAAAAAACAACAATTTACGCGTTTTATAAGCATATTCATTATTAAAATTAAAATTACTATGGTAACGGCTAGAGAAATTATTTAAAGAAAAGGGGCGTAAGGTTTAATAATTTGTATCAATGTCTCAGTTACATTCAAAGATGTCAGGGATAAGGTTGGGGTGTCTAAGTTCAAAGCGGAAGATGACATCGTCTAGACTGGTTAAGTGTCTATGGAGATTTATTTATTTTTTATTTTATTTTTTTCTGAAAGGGTTATGTGTGTATATATATATAAAAAAACTGTCATAAGTCGCTAACATTTGTTTTTTTGACGACTTCATAAAGGATTATCTTTTCTTATTTTTCTGTAGGGCATTTCACTATATATATATATATATATATATATATATATATATATATATATATATATATATATATAGCTAATATTAGTGGTAAATATACACATACATATGCAAAATATATAAATATATATACATAGGTGCATACACAGACATGTATATTATTTGTATAAAAAATTCCAAGAGGATAGAATCCTGGTAGAACTCAATGTCCAGGACAGAGTAAGGATATAATAAAAAGGCTTAAACACTAATATTCCATGGTCATAATTTACTCTATTGGAATCGTAAATACGATCCAATTCATCAGACCTACAAATTGAAAAAGAAAACGGAAAAAAAACAACTCCGGAAATAAAAATAGAATTTAGAGAGAGTGTAAATATATTATATATGGCATGAATAAAAAAAGACCACTCGTTATAGAATGTGATGGTGTTATTCAAGTCTGGGTCTTGATCGGAAACACCAAACACACTAGAGAAGATTATATACCAGATATCATAATAAAAGACTCTAAAAGAAATATTAATGCAATCGAATCGGCATAATCAGGAATTCTGATTAAAAGAAATTTATAAGTTCTACAAGCACAAGAATCTGAAAATAGAAATTACAATAACGTGATAGTTTTTGATATTTTAATACAGCCGTGATTCCGGTAATTGTAGGAGCACTGGGAATAATTAAAAAGAATAACGATGCATCCATTAAGAAAATCACACGAAATCCATTTTTTTTCTCTTCTTTTGGAATACAAAATTTTGTGTTAATAAGTGTGACTCACATACTGAGAAAAAAAAACGTTCAATAGATTCTTAAGAAAAAAAAACAAATCTTTTACCTGAGGACTCAGATGAAAAACTTGGTACATATAAGATTATATATATCAACAAATCAAGAAGAAGAAGGAGAACAACAACAACAGCAATAATAATTTAATTTTTCCTGCCATAAAAATATTAAGTATGTAAAGATATTGTTTATCAAAGCAAGTGATAGAGGAGGAAAAAAGTTAATATTAAACATACATGACAGATGAATCAAATGCATATTTCTTTTTTTTCTCTCGATTACACAAAGACACACACACATATATATGTATGTGTCTTTTTATATATATATATATATATATATATATATATATATATAATGTTTATTTCTGGGTGAAGCAGAATGTGAATCTGGTGATTAAGAAAAAAATAAGCAAGGCATACAAAAAAAAAACTGATAAAAATGCACGATTCTTATCTCACGATAAAGATTTGATAATCTTCAGTTTCCTGTCTACGTCCTCAAAGAAACGAAAAATATTGTCACAGCGATCAAAAAAGGAAAAAAAAGAAAAACAGAAAAAAATGGTTAAAAATAAGTACAAACGTTAACGTAAAAAGTTATAGCAGAATGTGACAATCGGATTTGCCAAAACAACATTGAAATGAAAGTCAAATCTCTGAACCTTATTCTTTACAAGATCGCCTAAAAAAAAATCTATAAAAGAAACATGCATATACGTATATGTAAATATCGTGGGGCCTTATTCTTGTTGCGGTATCATGGATTTTAAAGTCATCTACATGATCTGATATCCACTGTACGTTTCTTTTGTCTATAAATTCATACGCATGGGAGTTATTCTATCCTGCAGGTTAATTTGCCACCTCGCTGGCACATCTATAAATATATACCGCCTGGCAATAAGATCATCGCAAATAAACTATATATATATATATATATATATATATATATATATATATATATATATATATATATATATATATATATATATATGTAAGCAAATATATGGATCAGCGTCGCCCACGTGACGACAACGTGACCATGTTTTAAATGGAGCGCTGATCTTATAAAACTTTCAGTTATCTGTTTGGATAAGTCTTGTTCTTATGTACATCGTCTATGTCATGTTGTATTGATAATGTTATAATTTATGAATATGTCCTGAAGATGGTTTATTAGACCGAAACGTCCGACGTTGAAATATTAACAATAAAACAGCATAATTGTATATAAGGATTTTTGTTTGTTTTTTCCGTATATATTTTTTCTTCATATATATATATATATATATATATATATATTATAAATTGATTTATTTAAAATGTTTTTTTCGCTACACAGAAACATGATAAGAACTGTGTAGCGAAAAAAAAACATATTTTAAATAAATCAATTTATAATATTAATGCTGTGTAAATTTACATTGAGCACTATTTTGTAAAAATAAAAATATTTATAAGAACACCGGATTATATATCTTACTGTTCTTTTTTTTTTATATATATATATATATATATATATATATATATATATATATATATATATATATATATATATATATTCGACTGGAATTCGAACTCGTATAATACCCTTGGGAAAGGTGTGAATCCTCTTCTTCTCCCTTCAGCTATGGATAAATAGCAGGACCGACTTGCTTCTATAGACTTTGATGGCAACTAGCCTAGGAGAAGGACAACTCTGAATTCAAAACCTGTGGAGGGTCGTTTGGGGACCTTGTGGCACTTAGTGCACCAGGTCTCTGTATTCGGCCCTTTAAAATGTGTGGATGGTCCTGCACGAAACCTTCAATCACTATAATCAAATCTCATGTGCTGTTGTCGGCCTGTCGGTTTCCTAAGAGCTGATCTGCTTGAGCCTCATACGTCGAATTTGACGGGAGAGTCGACTATATACACACACACACACACACACACACATATATATATATATATATATATATATATATATATATATCCCTGTTTAATATATGTTCAGTTGAATAAGACTTACAAAATAATGTTTTTATTATTATTATGTTTTCTTTTATGCCGACAAGTGTTTTCTTCTCTGCACTTAATTTGCGTAAAAATTGTCCAGAAGATTAGTTGATAAACAATTTGGATAAACTATTAATCATTTTTTTATGAATTTTTGTTATACTACGATAATAAATGGTGTGTAAGTGCTACTGTAGCCATTATATAAGTTGCTGAAAGTAAACATATTTATTAATTTTTAAAAACTGCTAGTGCATATTGACCTTGACTAGTGCATATTGACCTTGTTCATCATTGATACTAAAAGGGTTGCTTTTTTTATCTTCTTGCGAACATCGTGGCGAAATGACTTCGCTGTTTCGAGAGATGATGTGACCTGGGTTGAAATTGCTAAAGATTCAAGTTGTTAAATCTGAAAGAAAAAGAAAAAAAATCATTAGACGCTTGAACTTAATTCAAAATCGGTCCAAATTATTAGAACACCCTTTATATAGGCAAATGCTCGTAAAAACAACATTTGTATATTATATAACAACGTTAACTGTAAAGAAACAGTCGAAATATTAGAACTAAAGAAAATATTTTTAATGAAGTAAGTGTTCATTATTTACATTATTCGGACGAGTCCTCATCTTTGTCGCCATATTTATTACAACGTTTCGGCCATTGTACGCTCCAGACTTCTTCAGGCTTCTAACTAATGCCTTTATCCACTGTGCCATGTGTCCTCAAGGACACATGGCACAGTGGATAAAGGCGTTAGTTAGATTCAGTGACAGGACCCAAAGAGTGTGAGTTCAATACCCGGTTAAGGCAGTGGAGAAATTTCAGACGGGAATTAACAAGAGATAACTGATAACTGACATCCATTAAACATGGCACGTGGAACTAGAACAGCCTACCCCAGTGAACGAAATAAAGGGTTCATTTCGACATTACAACTACCTGAAGAAGGCCGGAGCGTACAACGGCCGAAACGTTGTAATAAATATAGCGACAAAAATGAGGACACTAATCCGAATAATGTAAATAATGTACATAATACCTCATCTCAGAAATATAGACAGATACTGAAGTACGTGTTATAGGAAATTGATTACATTTTTAGCCAAAGAAACATCTCAATTTTCAAGTTCCTCTGACGTCAGTAAAAACTATAAGGCTTAATGTGATGGTTTAAATGTATTTAATTATGGGAAATAACACACGTCTACGTAAATCTTAATCTTAAAAATCGATTATAACAATAATTTGAAAAGTCTTCGATCACCTACATTCAACAATGTTTATAAATGGAATAAGCACTGACGCTGTTATTGAATGAAATAGATCGAATTTATTGTTTGTATACAAATGTTGACGAGATTAACAAAGGTCTAATATATGTTTTCTATATCCTAATAATACACACACTCATCAAAATAACTGAAGTGAAAACCATTTATAATGAAAGATGCCTCACTGAGAAACTGATGTCTGAAAAGTCATTTTCTATAGTTATTTTCCAAGCATAGCTTAGATGTGGCACAAGGCCGAAAGTATGGGGCATCTAGTGAGGATCGAACTCACTTTTCAGCTGTAACTGATTTAGCGAGACAAGCTTGTTAACCATTACACCACGCCGAGATGCCCAAAGACATTTTCTATAGATGTAAGCGCATCATTAAGTCCGTAGCATAATAATGCAAAAGCCATTTTTTCCCACGAAAAATTATGTATTTTTCAGTATGACGTCTTTGCCTATCAACCGCTTTGCCGGCTGGAGCCTCAGAATACGCCGACTGCATCTCTGGGGTACCCCACCCCAAAAAAAAAAACCTATGAAGCTTCCTTGTTATGACGATAAATTACATCCGGTAGCAAAACCGTTGATTGGGAGGTTATCAGGAGAATGGAATCACCTCTTAATTGGTGTTGTTCGCGGATCTCCCTTGACCTGAGGTGGTAGCATCAGTTAAGGTTCCAGCTATTGGCAAATAGTTTACTCCCAAATTGGGATCAAAGCACTATGAAAGTATAAAGATAGATTTTTATTGTAAAAAATACCAGCAATACATTTTTGAAAAAAAAATTATTAATGCTACTAATTAATAAGAAATTTAATTTTGGCATTAAATGACATAAAATAAGTTGATATGCCACTAAACAAACAACCAAAAGAAACTATTGTGAAAATCTTGTCGGTATTAAATAACCAGTGAGGTTGATAGGCCGTAAAATAAAATAAAGATCCATTGCCTGCAAAGTAGTGTATATAAAACATGAATCAAATAGTGAAAATTTCAGATGAAAATAGATCTAAGTACGTATCGGGCTATGTACATATTGATGCAACATTGTAATCACACAAACGCACACAGATATGTAAATGTATACACACACACATATATATATATATATATATATATATATATATATATATATATATATATATATATATATGTATGTATGTATGTATGTATATGTATGTATGCGAATATATAAGAAATTGATTATATGAGATATGGAGAGAGTAGAGAAAACAATGAAAAAACATTGCATCATTTTGGAAGATAAAGCGAAATAATGTCTTCGCTGTCATAATTCTTCCCTTCCTCGGTCTCTTTTTACACGTTTTCTTTTCTGCTCTCTGAAAAAGCAGATAAGACAAAAGAAGCTAAAAAATGGCGGGAAAAAAAAACCGTCCTGATTACATACGATGCATGATTTGATATCAATGTTTCCAAGAAAAAAAAAACAACAAACATTTGCGTATGAAGAGGAGGGGAGAATAAATGATAGAAAGAGGGGGGAAAAAAACACACTTCGGAATGCATTAAAATCAAACACAGCTGTTTGCAATGGCGCATCTTTCTTGAGCATCACCCAACACCTCGCACACTAACGCTTACTTCATAGACATTTAAAACTATCAGATTTATCTTCGTGTTGGTTTTTTGCAAATAGTTTTTACGTAAATATTGACAAGCCTGTTCTGTTTTTATCGGTTTTTTTTTTTTTTTTTTCATCAGTGCTATTTTCGAAAATTCTGTTTGATATCAAAATTTTCTTTGTTATTTATGCGAATTTTCATTATTTTCTTCATAATTTATTCTTTGATTTCTATTTTTTATGAGTCTATCCCCTTTCTTAGTTTTTAGAAACATTTTTTGGCATTCCTGCTGCTATCATAGAAGGTTTTCATTGTTTAATTTTCTGTTTCCTATTCGTTTATAGAGTTAAATCATTTGTGTCATAGAATGTCTTGGTTTCAAAATCGCTCCAGGTGTGTATGTTAATTACACTTACCTACTTAGCCCGATGGTTCGATCACTGATGTTTGAGACACCGCTTCCCCCTAAGATCAACGAAGTTAAGCAGCATTGAGTCTGGTTATCCGTAAGATGGGTGACTGTTTGAGAATTCCAGGTGCTGTATGCTTGGATTAGCGGGTTTTCTAAAGGATAATCGTTTGAATTGTATATCCTGAAAAAAGTAAGAGCCTTCCGTATGTGTGGCGTGCTAAGAGACATTCGCCTTAAAACACATACTGATAAACTGCGGCAATTTTAATTCCATCCTCTTAAAATACTGCCAAAAAAGAAAACTTAAATGAACTTTTTTTTTAAAAATACTGATTCATTTTACATATTTCAGTTCCTAAGAAAAATTCAATTGATTTCAAAAATATAATGAAAAAAAAGACCATAATAAATATCAGTTTTACTACAGTGTAACCCGGATATAAGAGAAACCCGGATATAAGAGAAACCCGGATATAAGAGAGATTTTCTCTGGTCCCAAATTAGAGCCTGTGTTAATGTATATAAAATAGACCAAACCCGGATATAAGAGAAACCCGGATATAAGAGACTTCTTCTCCGGTCCCGACAACTCTCTTATATCCGGGTTACACTGTATTTAAAATAAGATTTTTTGACTGTTTAAATATAAAGCTTTATTTAGGAAAAGCATTAATTTTCGGCATTGAATGAACCAATGAGGTGATATACCGTAAATCAAACTAAGCCAAATCAATTGTGTCAACAGTAAGACATAGTTTTCACAAAGGCAGAGAAAAAATTTAAAAAAACAAATATTGTCTTGGATATTGTCTTAATTTGTCTTACCTTTTGAAATTGACAAAACCTTTCGATCTGGTGTACTGCCTAATGATGGATGCTATCATCATTAAGAAACTAAATCGGCTTGTAAAAGCAGGCAAAATATTTGCATTTAAATTGAATATCATGGTCGTTTTTTTATGTTACTTAGGTGCTTCCATATTTCAACCTAGCAACGATTTCAGAAGTTGTAATGTTTGATTTCATCTCTTAGATGAAATCAAATTTTACAAATGAAGACGTAAATAAGAGGTCGAGACCTAGAAAACAAACAGCATCAAATAAAAAATTTGGACGACGAGAAATGCATATTTTTTTTATTTAAGTTTTCATTATGTTACCTAGACTTTATGAATTCAAACGCAGTACTAGATTGGCGGCTAGGTCTCATCATTTTACAGTTGAAATTGCTAAATGTAACCGTAAGTTCTATGCTAACAGTTCCTTCTATCGCACTTCTTGTGAAACTCTCTTCTGGTTTATTGCTTCCGAGTTAACTTTGATCTTCAAAAGTTTAAACGCAATGCCAATCGCTGATTTCTGTCTTCTTTAATCATAGTTTTATTGTCTTCTCTCCTTAATAGAAGTTTTTTTTTTCTCATATCCTCTATCTTTCAGTGATCCCTTGATTCCTGGTGGCTTTAGTGCTTTTCTTGGCGTGAAATGATTCAAGAAAATGTTGAATAAAACGCTTAATTTTAATATGATCAAATTTTCTACGTCATTAGTGGGGCAAATTTTAGATTTAACATTAAAAGTATTAAAAATCATAAAATTTATATCAGATCTCGTACTTATGTTGCTATTATCATGTAACCTCAGATATTATCCGTCGTATAAGAGGGCCATCCTCGAGTTCTTTTCTGCTGAAAGGGGTGACTGGACACTGAACAGTAATAAAAAAAAAACCTCTCAAAGTGTGGGGAAACCTTTTTCGTAATGTCAACGGCCATCTACAACTAGAGTGCGGGGATATACTGGGCTCACCATAGCTGTGGATGCGGCCAGTGCAGTAATTACACAATGACGTCTTCCTAGATAAAAGAGTGGATGATTTCCCAAATGACATCAACGGTCACTTGTCAGTGCCCAAAGAAATCCTTCGAGTCTAAAGACATCAGCTGTGATTTGTGCAGGAAATGAAGGTGGCCTTCCATGTCTGCTTGCCCAATACACCTAACGCATGGATGGATACAGTTCTAACTTTTAACCCTGATGACTGGGGAGGACTAGTCAGGTAGCTCAAATGCGCAACGCCTCTACGACTATAATATGCTATTGGAATCATAATTACAATGATGATGGTGAATCACAAAGCAATTTCGTCTTTATTCTTCAGATGAAATTAAATTATTTTTCTTACACTTGTGATGGACAAAAAGATTGTTCTGCTTATAGTTATATGACATTAGGAACGTTTAGTTTTAAGTAAGTTCATTAAGAAAGATCGTTTTTGTTCGTATTGTGGGAAATGTCAAATTAGTATTAATTGTTATTAAAATCTTTTTAATAATTTCTTTTTAGTTAAGTTTTGTTTAAATTATTAAAATTGGCGTAGTTTTTAATTATTCAGAGAATTAATTATCTAAGGAAATAAGCAACATTTTCGATATTTTGTATTTTTATTTCAAGAAAATTAATAATGCCACTGTGAAATCCAAAAAAGATAATTAGAAAAAATATCATAAGTAATCGAATTTATTAAACCGATTATTTTTCTCGTATGACGCTCCACGGTCGAGTAAACCGGTTAAGGTTGTCCGATTATGAAAGTAGAATCAATGCGGAAGGTTATCAATCAAACAGAAATTATCCAAGTAAAATATTCACTCAAACCGCTTTTTCTCATGAGTCGTTGTCCTGGGTATGACGACAAACTACATCCGGCAGCAAGGTCTCTGATTGAGAGATTGGAGTTTTGAAGAGCATGAAACCATCTCTTCATTTCTATTGTTCTCTGGTCAACCCAGGCCCGGGGCGGTAGCACCTGTTGGGGTCCCAGCTATGGGCAAATCGGGAACTCACAAACAAAAATAAAGAAATATGAAAGTATAAAATAAATTTTTATAATAAAATTACCAGCAATATATTTTTATATAAAAAAAAGACTAACAAAAGCTACGTATAGCAAAATGGCCAGCCATACAATTTTATAGTAAAATTAGCAGCAATACATTTAATCTGTATTTGAAGACATGCAATTACATTCAAAATAGATTTAGTTAAAAGCCATAAAATTGTGTTCAAAATATTTAGATTTCGGTATTAAATAACCCATACAGGTGTTGATATGCCACTAGAGAAAATCTAACCGATGAGCCGGTATTTTGTGGGACAGACTCCTGTATAATAATTCAATGTTTTATTGGTGAAATGAGTAATTGTCAATATACATTTTATTATTATTATTATTATTATTATTATTATTTTCTTTGATTTCTGGCGTTTACACATTTCTTTCCGGGTCTCGCCCAGGGACCTAAGGTTAGAAATGGCGTCATGACACTTTCCACTGACAAAAAAAAATATTACATAGATAAAACCCTTCGTAAAGTGTGGGCTGTACTTGTCAGAACAATTTTTTGTATCTCTTTGAGGCATGGACTTCCAGGAATCCCTTCAATTAGTCTACTGCAATCTTTTCCAACCAGTCCTAGGGCTCCAACTACAACAGGGATTGTTGATGTTCCCATATGCCACATTTTTTAGATTTCTATTTCAAGGTCCTTGTATTTTGACAGCTTTTTGAATATCTTCAAAGATACATTGCAGTCAGCAGGGACTGCCATATCAATAAGGAGGTACTTTTTTTTTGTTGTCTTTAATAACAATTTATTATTATTATTATTATTATTATTATTATTATTTTTATTTCCTTTGATTTCTGGCACTTACACATTTCTTTCCGGATCCCGCCCAGGGACCTAAGGTTAGAGATGGCATCATGACACTTTCCACTGATAAAAAAAAAAAAAAAATTACATAGATAAAGCCCTTCGTAAAGTGTTGGCTGTAGTTGTCAGAACAATTTTTGTATCTCCTTGAGACATGGACTTCCAGGAATCCCTTCAATTAGTCTACTGGAATCCTAGGGCTCCAACTGCAACAGGGATTGTTGATGTTCCCATATGCCACATTTTTGAGATTTCTATTTCAAGGTCCTTGTATTTTGACAGCTTTTTGAATATCTTCAAAGATACATTGCAGTCAGCAGGGACTGCCATATCAATAAGGAGGCACATTTTTTGTTTGTGGTCTTTAATAACAATATCTGGGCGGTTGGCTTTGATTGTTCTGTCAGTGTGTATTGTGTAGTCCCATAGAAATGTAACAGGTCCTATCTCCGTAACCGGGTCTGGGTGGTGTTCAAACCTTATTATTATTATTATTATTGTTGTTGTTGTTGTTTTCGTCCTGGTTAATAAAGATAAGGCTCCAAAATACGCGGTAACATTGGATATAGGAGTTGGCTATACATTCTTGTTACTGTCAGTTAATGATTCGGCTGTAATGAACAATAAACGGTGTCACCCGAACAAAATGACACAATAATATACAGATCTCTCCTATTGAAACAAAGGTCACCAAATTATGGCCAGAGATTACGTTGTGTCTATAATAAAATCTAGATAACTCTAGATAAAAACAATTTTGAAATAATAGTACGTAGACACTCGTATAGATGTTCTATAAACACTACAATCTTATTACCATACAGGTGTTGATATGCCACTAGAGAAAATCAAACCCATGAGCAGCTACTTTATGGGGCAGACTCGTGTATAAGTCAGTGATTCATTAATGAGATGAATAATTGTCAATATAAAATTTATTATCCTATCTCCGTAACCGGGTCAGGGTGGTGTTCATACCAGTTTCTTTCAGTTTCCTTCCCGCAGAAGTTGCAGATTTTCCAGTGCAGATATTGGCCCACTCTGTCATGTCGGGTTTTATATTCAGTGGGTGCCAATATCGTGCAACCTGATACAAGATGATCAATCGTTTCTGGATATTTATCACAAAATCTGCATTTTGGGCTGACACAATATTTTAGTATATGTGCTTGATAATTCCGAGTTAGCAAGCATTGGTCCTGCGCAGCAAGGATAAAACCTTCAGTTTCCGCTTTCAACCCTGCACTACGTAGCCACTGATGGGTACGGGTTTTGTCTACGTCAGCTTGTTTGGTACGGGCAGAGTATTGGCCATGAAGCGGTTTATCTTGCCATCGCTTCTGTATCTGGTCGGTTGCATTCGTCTTTGCTGTCTTTTTTAGGTATTTTGCAGTTTCAGCCGTTGTATTGTGTTGTAGTTGCATCTCTACGTCCATTTGAAACTACATTTTGAATTTGTTGGCTTCTTTCATTACGGAGTAAAGACGCTTACTACTTTCATGTTCTTTGACGCATACAGTCTTCTGTAGTTTCCAAATATCTTTGGAGGCCAATTGTTGTAGTTTTATTATTATTATTATTATTATTATTATTATTATTATTATTATTATTATTATTATTGCCATTGTCTTCGTCCTAATTGATAAAGTTTTGGCTCCAAAATACACAACGACGTAGTGGATATAGAAGTTGGTTATGCAGGTGTGTTACTGTCATCTAATGGTCGGAAATAGAATCCTTGAATCAGGTAGCGATAAACTGATTCAGTTGGAACGAACAATAAATGGTATCAGAGGAACAAACTGACACAATAATATACAGATGTCTCCTATCGAAACAAAGAGCACCTGGTAATGGCCAGCGATTACTTGGCCAAATAGTTGTGTCTATAATAACATCTTATATCAAGCTAGATAAAAACAATATATCGCAATAATAGTAAAATGTATATAGACAGCTGTATAGATGCTTTTATAAACACTACAATCTTAATGTCTCTAAGTCAATAGGTAATTAATATCTATCCTGCATATCCTCACAGTCTTCCTTTCCTTCTACCTCCTGTTTAATTCATATAACACACCTCGTTTAATGGCACTCTACCTTGAGTAGCTCTCGCGTCGTTTCCATATGTCGATTCCATATAAGAAAATAAAACCTACAGGATTTGATTTAAATTAAAAAGGGAATACTCCTCCATGTGTTTGCCCCAGAAAAGCAAACAATTGATTCAAACAGGCACTGCTTCCAATTAGACATAAAGAAGGCAACAGTTAAAATAAAAGGGATTGGGATGCGCCGTCAGAATAATGTACATTTCTTGACTAAATCAAGCAAAGATTCTTAAAATCTGCTGAAGAATTATTCACTTAAGCACCGTATTTACCATTATACATTCGTTTTACCGTTTAGTTTGGTCTTCAAAGAATGAAAAACAATTCCCCGGAAGATTGCTAAAAGAAATTTCGAGTAGAGCTATTGAGAAAGATAAAAAAAAAGTTCTAAAAAGATGGAATTTCCTACAAGATATCAGAAGTTAATGGAACATATCTTTGTTCTTTTTTTCTCAATAAAACTGAATTTTTGGTTTTTATTTTTACGTAATATGTTGAAACATACACTCGTTGTAGATAATATTTAAAATAAAACAAAATTAATAAATAAGGGATTAGTTATTTCGCTGGGTCCTTGGGTATTTTATTTTTCAAGTTGTAGAGGTTGCATGAACCATTTTTGTTAATCTTCTCTACTTTTTCTTCAGTTGTTGTAAGACAGCCATGATGAATAAATAGATTAATTACCATCTTCTAAAATCATAACGATGTTTCGTTTGTTATTGCTTCTTGTATGAATATTTGTTCTGTCACCACCAAAAAGTTAAGGTAGGACGTTTTTCATTCATTCATTCTATTATAATTTGGTGTTTACACAGACTTTTTTTTCAGCATAATAAACCTTTAATAATAACAGCATTGAAAATAGAATCGGCGAATTGACCAAAATATTAGTTAGACTATAAAAATCGAACCAAAATTCGGACGAAAAAAAATAACTATAACTTTTATATAACGATAAAAAAAATACTACGTTACTTAAAAAATCGAAAAGAGAAAATATACAGTATAACAAATAAATAATAACAAGTAAAATAAATTGACCTAAATTCATCCAAATAAATAAATACACAAACTGATCCCGATAAACGAATCGTTAGAAAAAACAAATAAAGATAATCAATCCAAATAAATACATGAAGTAATAAACAAATTAAAAACTGTTTCGCCAAAATAATAGTTAGAATAAACTACAACAATCAACCCCAAAATTAAATAAATACCTTTAATTATCTTCCCAAAACAAAACTATTAAATAAGGGATATAAACAATTTTTACTATGTTAATAAAAACATCGATTAAAATAAAAATAAATAAATAAATATATAAGATAAGAAATAAAAATAAAAAAATAAAAATAAGCAAAATAATTTAACCCAAATAAATAAACAAATAAACGACTTCCGGTAAAATAACCGCCAAAATAGACTACCCACAATGCACCACTGACCCGTATATTCATATATAGCATGAAACAGACTGTCGACTCTAAGTTCACTTATATATATATATATATATATATATATATATATATATATATATATATATATATATAGTACTGAATGTGTACATGCATACATAATCAAGTAATCTATGTGAAAAAACACTCACTTTGTGGAAATGTATCAAAAGTAAAAGTGAAAACAAAGGAATGGAAATTTCAAAACTTATTTAACGATAAATGTCCGACAAAATCATTTTATATGAATGCTTGATATCACTTGGCAGGATTTTTGGGAGACGATTGTCAGAAAACAGGAAACTCGTTCCTGCTGGCGCTACATCTTCTTACTTCATAAATCTATCTAAAAAAGTGGAAAATTACCTTGATGATAGAAGCGAACGATATTCTGACACGTTGTTACTTTTTGTCCATTTTTCATTTCTTTTTCTCGGCCGACGTAGAAAAAAAAATATGTCGACTGACTAAAAAAAAAGCTAAAAAAATGACGTATAAGCAGAAATATATATATATATATATATATATGTATAAGAATATATATATATATATATATATATATATATATATATATATATATATATATATATATATTCTGCTTATACATTATTTTTATAGCTATAACTTATTTAAGAAAATGCTCTGATTTTTTAATTAGACATTATTAATTTCATTTACCGGCCTGAATGTTCGAGAAATTAAAATAGGTGCTCTCCGACAAGAATCGAACCTGTAGCCCGTATGATAATCGTCATTTAACCTGACGTGCTGTTATAGGTCTGTGTTTATAAACAGTAATTCGGACTTTGCTAATCAGACGCTTCTATGTGGCTGAAGTAATAAAAAGGTTGGATTCAAAAATAAATCCGTTACTTCTTTAGAAGTTGCTTTATTTACGTTTTCGATGCCAAATTGAGCCGATATGGACTTAATATCGTTTTATCTTTGTTACCATGAAGGATCATACAGCGAATAAAAAATGCTCAAGATACTGGCATCTTCAGTTTTAGATTATTTTTTGTATGATTTTGGCAAACAATTTATCGGACGATATCTAGTTTTTTTATCCCTTTTATTTCTTTTAATCATTGTTCTTTGTAAATATCTGTTGTGGTAGGATCGACCTAATATACATAGTGGAGTACCGACTATATAAATATGGTTGGTACCGGGTGAGGAAGAAGAGAGATCCAATC
>CAHIKZ030000491.1:125000-152500 GCA_903632075.3 Acanthosepion pharaonis
ATATATGTGCGTGTTAACATACACACACATACATATATGTGTGTGTGTATGGGTGACCTGACGATTGCGTCTAGCATGAAACAGCCTGACGCCTCTGAGTGTTGACTTCAATGTTAACTTTTATATTTATATTTACATAGGCTCTATATCCGATATTGAACACTTTATCCCCTAAATATACCACACCTTAAAACTATATATCTATCTATCTATCTATCTATCTATCTATATATATATATATATATATATATATATATATATATATATATATATATATATATATGCGTGTGTATTTTGTGTGTGCATGTTTAAGTGTACGTAACAATAGTAAGCAGCTATATTTACCCGTATACTTGTTTAGGCTTTTGGGAACCTCGTGGTGGTGTAATGGTTAGCAAGCTTGTCACGTTAGAATGATTATGACTGTGTAGTGAGTTCGATCCTCACTGGGTGCCCCTGCCTTGTGCCACATCTAAGCTACGCCTCGAAAATAGCTACTTGTTTATGCCATGATTCGTTTTGCAAGACCGAAATAATTTAAAACGAATGAAAGCACATAGCAAGGTAAGCAAAGAAGCAATTTAACATTTTTAAACATTGCAAATTTTACAAGCACAACTATGTACCCGAACAGTGGAAGATATTAAGACAAGTGTGTCTGCTCTGATGCTACATATTCTGATATCTCCGTTCTTTCCCATTTCGTGAACTGTCTGCGAAGAAATGTTCAATTCCTTTAAAAGATTAATTGATTTGCAAAAGTTCTTATTTAACGATAAAATAGGGACCGAGTTAATTTATTTTTTCATGGATATTTTAAGTCTGGGTATCATAAGAAAATGTTTAAAAAACCTTGAAGCTGAAGTATACCAAAACACTTATACACATACATATAATCAGCAGCAGCACAAGTATCCATTACTTGCTGATCAAGGCTCTCTCCCAACTCCTTCCGTGACTACCGTGAGTGTACTATATTTTATCAGCAACCCAGATGTCTTCTCTCTCAGACGTTAATCTTCTGCTAAGTTTAATATCCATTATTCAAACATTTTCCTTTTCTATAATTACGAGATGAGATATTGTAACTATTTACATTGTTTGGATTGCTGCCCTCATCTTTATTGCCATATTCACGACGTTTCGTCCGTTGTACGCTCCAGCCTTCTTCAGAATCTGTCCTAAATTTATGAGGTAATGTAACTATTTACCCTATTTACATTGTTCAGATTGTTGTCTTCATCTTTATTGCCACATTCACAACGTTTCGGCCGTTGTACACTCTGGCCTTCTTCAGTAGCTGTCTATATTTCTGTGATGAGATATTGTAGCTATATTCACTATTTACATTATCCGGATTGTTGTCCTCATCTTTATTGCCATATTCACAACGTTTCGGCCGTTGTACGCTCTGGTCTTCTTCAGAATATGTCTGTATTTCTGAGATATTTTACCTATTTACCCTATTTACAATGTTCGGATTGTTGTACTCATCTTTATAGCCATATTCATGAGGTTTCGACCGTTGTAATGCCCGGCCCTTTTCATGTGATATAGTCTGGAATTTCTAATCGAGCCCTTTATTTAGAACGCGGAGGTAGATTGCTTGATTGCTCTTTGACTCAAGTCAATTTTGGATCAATATATCACAATAAATATTACCTGAAGAAGTTCAGAGCGTTCAACGGTAGAAAATTTGTGAATATGGCAGTAAAGATGAGGATAACTGTCCGAACAGGTGCGTAAATAAAGTTTTTCATTGTATGTGTATCGGCCACCTGGAGAAGGCCGGGGCGTACAACGGCCGAAACGTTGTAATAAATATGGCGACAAAGATGAGGACAATAGTACGAATACTGTAAATAGTGTACAAAGATACTGTGTATCCCAAAATGTTGTCAGTCAGTGTACACGCACGCACACAGACACACACAGACACACACAGACACACACTCAACGGAAGGAAAAAATCATCCTTACATCAATGAAACGTGCTAACATAGAAGAAAGACAAGAAAATAAACAGTTAATTGCTAATACACCCTGACAGTGAACGTAGTGATTGCTGGTGCGTCCGTCTACGAAACTCTAGAGTCGGGTTGCTGAAGGTAACACCAATCAGCTAAGTGACAAATTTTATATCTGTATTAATTATATATATATATATATATATATATATATATATATATATATATATATGTGTGTGTGTGTGTGTGTGTGTGTGTGTAAAATACAAAATATATAGCCATGCATATATATATATATATATATATATTTATATATTCATTTTATGTTTTGCACTTGCATATTTCTGTGTTTGTATATCTGCTTTGTTATGTGACAATATATATATATATATATATATATATATATATATATATATATATATATAGGCACGAAAATATATATATACACATATATAGGTAATCAAATATATGGATATATGCAATTATGCTGTTTTAATGTTAATTTAATGTCGACGTCAGACGTTTCGGTCTAGTAGACCTTCTTCAGGACATATTTATTAAAACATTTAGATGATATTCAAGTCAACATGAAAAGACGATTGACATAAAAGTAAGACTAATCAAAACAGAATAACTGAATTTTTTCAAGATCAGCGTTCCGTTTCAATATGATCATGTCGGCGTCACGTGGGCGATGTTGTGAAAACGTATTCCTAAAATAGAGCATATTTTAAATGAAAAATGAAAAAAGAATTTTATTTTAATCTAAAATTCATGAGTTCGTTTGTCGAGTATAAATCTTGCTAGAAAAGGGGAAATATTAAAGAAGCCGGGTCTAGTATTCACATTAAAACAGCATAACTGCACATTCGGATTTTTGTTTTTCCGTATATTTTTTCATATATATATATATATATATATATATATATATATATATATATATATATGTGTGTGTGTGTGTGAAGAAAAATATACGGAAAAACAAAAAATGAATATATATATATATATATATATATATATATATATATATATATATATATATAAGCATGTTGATAAAAGCAGGGGAACTACTCACGGGCATGCACACAAACCCCACACAACTTAGGAAGTACGTGTGTATGTATGTACGTATATATGTGTGTATATGTGTGTGTGTATGTGTATACTGGTTCCATGTAACTTGGGAAGTATGTGTGTGTATGTGTGTTTGTATGTATGTGTGTGTATGTACTGATACCTTGTGGTGGGAGTGTGTGTGTGTGCGTTATAAAGTACAGGCTCTCGAGAAAGTATTTGATCAACATGCTCCATAAGTTTTCTATGTTGTTGAGGTCAGGAGATTGGGGCGGTCATGTCATAACACTCACCTGCTTCTCATCAAAGTATTCCTTCATCAATTTTGATTTGTGACAGGGAGCATTATCCTACATAAAAATGAGCTTGGTGGGGTCGATTTGCACCCTTTCAGCAGAAGGGAGCTGACAAGACTAAAAATCTCTTGTACTGCTCGCTCCTGAGGGTCTTTTCAATAGGTTTTAAGAAACCAGTTCCATGAAAAGAAAAGCACCCTCAGAACATTATACTGAACGGATGCTTCACAGAACTTACTGATAAATTCAAAGAGCTTTCAAAGCTTCTTCTTCGGATTTTAGATCCTTTGAATTTAGCTCAACTTTCGTTTCATCGGAGAAGAAAACATTTAGTAAAAAATATCAGGTGATTCACTTTTATCGAACAGCACTGTATATCATTTTTGCATGTTCAAGATGAAGCTTATTATTATAATATATTATAATATTCTAAGTTAAATTCTGAAATAGATCGATATAAGATTAACATATAGGACATTTTAATGATTGGGAGTTATATATTTTATGCAACTATTATATTATATTAGAACATAATTAAAAGGTTTATCCAAAAATTCGACATTTTTTCTGTTATGTACCGTATCTATTAATACTAATGGATATGTCCCAATTTTCATAAATACGTTGGACACTATTGTAAATGGAGGCACTCTGCTACGAAAGCTGTCAGCGTGAGCTGTCAGCGTGGGAAGCGGTTGCCGTGTCGAACTCATTGCCTTTGGGTAGAGAAAAACCCGGACGAAGCGTTAGCATAGGGCAGAGTTTCGTCCGGGGAGGTAGACAGATACCAGATCCCGCGTATGCGGGGTCTACGAGTAATTTTTGCCCGAGCCCATGGGTTCAGATTTCCCCATATTAAATTTGCCCTTGTGCCGCATCCTACCTCGTGGGGAGGCAGCTAAATATTGTATGATGTCTATGTAGTCCCCCACTAGCAGTGGTTTACCTACTTCACGTCGCTGGCGAGTATTGTATTTTGTTGATGTTATAAACATTATCATTTCATTTCCAACATCCGTTTTGGTTATTCCTCAATCAGTAACCCTTTTCTGAACAATCTAATATTTAACTTCCTCGTTAGCCTTGTTCACTTCTTTTTGTTGATATCTAACATATGCTCTGTCGATGTATTTGGTTTTAATAATTTCCGCCAAGCAAGGCGTTAATGCCGCTAGTACACAGGGGGTTACAGGGAGTGAAAGTGAAAGAAAAGTCTGAATATAGGGAGGATTGAAAAAAGTACAAAAGATGAACTGTACTGAAGAAAATAGAAGATGGCGATTGACGTTGCATTATATATTTTTGATGATTGTAGTTATCAGGAAAGCAAGTAAACGGAAGTGTGTTTCACAAGTGGGAAGTGTGAGAAAAGAAATTTTTGGAGTAGAAGTGGCGGTAGCATTTAGATATTTGAACAGTAAACGTAGTAAATGTAGTCGGGGCACGAGGAAAAAATAGCTTGTCAGAGCAGTTGCCATGAAATTATTTGTAGAAAGGATAAAGGGAAGCCACGCCATATCGGTGAGAAAGTGACTGAAGTTTAAATGCCAGATCAGTATCAATTACTTTAGAGATCCTTATTGGAATTTGTGAAAATCTTAAAAGTAAATAAACCACGATAACTCTGAAGATTTTATAAATTTCTTAATATTTAATATTGCAGTATTATACAATGAGGCTCCATACCAGCGTTGGTAGTCTACATCACTTACCAGGTACCTCATGCTCTCAGATAAGAATCAATTTAGAAAAAATGCGAGTTACGCCGTCATTGTGATGTGACAATGAAGTAAAGTGTTTACCTACCGATGAAATGGGCGCCAATTCAAAAGAGACATCTTACACGTCATCAATAGATTAGTTCGAAAAGTAAGGGGAATAATAAGAATTCTTTTCAGAACTTTAGATGTCTTTTATGAAATACATTTATGTTTGCTAATACAATATATATATATATATATATATATATATATATATATATATATATATAATCAGTTTGCATAGTTTTAGTCTTAGAATGTCTTGAAACAATAAAAGTTCGAAAAGTAAGTGGAATAATAAGAATTCTTTTCAGAACTTTAGACGTCTTTTATGAAATATATTTATGTTTGCTAATACAAGATATATATATATATATATATATATATGTGTGTGTGTGTGTGTGTGTGTGTGTGTGTGTGTAAATATATTGATATTATGTCAATATTAATATAAACACACTGAAAGAGATAGCTTTTGCATTAGTATGTCATGGGATTAATGAACACACACATATACATATGTATATATATATATATATATATATATATATATATATATATATATATATATATATATAATCCGTTTGAATAGTTTTAGTCTTAGAATGTCTTGAAACAATAAAAGTTTTTTAAAAACTTAAGACAAAACTGTTAATGACGTATTTAGACGTGCGTAACTATTTATTCCCAATTAGCGTCGATTTGTATTCGGTATTATGCACGAGTCCTCTGTTGTCAATAAAATGCCAATAAAAAAAAATGTCGGAAAGCAAGTCAACTAAAACCTAGAAGCATTTGACGATGTCGACAGAACAAATGATGACTGAACTATCTTCAAAAGAAAACATCAAAGTGACAGATTCAAAATAAACGCAGAGGTCGTCGCTTTTGTACAGTTTGTGTACAAGAAAACGTTTGGCAGAAAAGCTCCCCAAAAGAACTGTTCACCTACCGATGAACTGGGCGCCATATTTTGATTGTCTTCTTTAGTTCGCAATCATCGAATAGCCTGACTTTCTTTTCAAGCCCGTTGATCCTCCTGTGTTTGTGAAAGATGATAACAGACAAAAGACGAGGCGAACAGACCCAATATTTCTTTTTCCTTTGCTTTTTTAAATTTTTATTTTATTTTCTTGGCAAATTGCTTGTGGTGATAGAGGTGCTTGTATTTGATAAGACAGGTTTTAAGGAAAGAAAGATGGTGACTGAAGCAAGCATCTTTTATTCGTTTTTAAAATTTGTTATTTAGTTTTCGTTTTCCGTACCTCTTTGTTTGGGCCAAGATGGCTGCGGTTTTTGGCGGGCTACCTTTATTGTCACACCACAATGGCGGCGTTTACTCGCATCAATTCTTTGTTTACGCCCAAACGAGAATTCGGCTTTTGTCTGTCGGAATCTATCTAATTTTTTTTCTATTTCGTTTTCCTTGCTTTCAATTTAAGCTGCCTCGGTTAACGTTCACCACGCATCATTTTTCCTATTTATTTAATATTTTCCACTTTGCAATCTATTCAATTTTTTTTTTTTTTTTACTTTTTCGTGCATCAACCGGTCTTAGATTCTTCTGACCTTTTAAAAATTTGTTTGCCTCTTTGTTATATTGCTACGGTCTGTGTTCGTTTTGTTTTAGATCACTTGGCTTCTATTGTTGTCGGCAGTGTCGTCGGTGATGAATTGTTTTTGTAAACTTCATTGTATTTTCAGATTTAATTGTGCTCTATACACAAGCATTTTATTTATTTCTTTTTTCTTAAAATATTGCCTACCAAAATGACTTTTTAAATAGTTATTCGACTATGAATCCCTTATTTCCATCTTCGCGTTGTATGCCTTGTTCAGCTGTAGAAGAAGAAGAACGAGGAGGAGGAAGAAAAACGAGGAGGAGAAAGAAGAACGAGGAGGAGGAGAAGAAGAACAACAACGAGAAGAAGAAGAAGGAGGAGTAGAAGAAGAAGAAGGTGGAGGAGGAAGAAGAAGGAGGAGGAGGAAGAAGAACGAGGAGGAGGAGAAGAAGAAGAAGAAGAAGAAGAAGAACGAGGAGGAGGAAGAAGAACGAGGAGGAGGAAGAAGAACGAGGAGGAGGAGAAGAAGAAGAAGAAGAAGAAGAAGAACGAGGAGGAGGAAGAAGAACGAGAAGGAGGAGGAGGAGAAGAAGAACAACAACGAGAAGAAGAAGAAGAAGAACGAGGAGGAGGAAGAAGAACGAGGAGGAGGAGGAGAAGAAGAACAACGAGAAGAAGAAGAAGAAGAAGAACGAGAAGAAGAAGAAGAAGAAGAAGAAGAAGAAGCTCAAATCAAATTTGAGATCGAGACGGAGAGTTTCGTCTTTCTTACATACAAGATTTTAATATAGCATTATTCTCAGTACAAATAAAGTATTGAGTTCTGTTCCTATATGAAAACAAAATCAGTGAAAGCAATAAGTGTTGTAGGGAAGAAGAAATTAAATTGACTCTAAAAAGAAACATAAATCTAACAAATAGAATAATGTTATTTTAACTTTACGTGCGACAAAAGCTTTTATTTTAACTTTACGTTCAAACAAAAACTTACAACAGAAGAAGCATTTAACTAACATCGTGCATGTATTTTGATTTTGGAAAACTTACTGTCAGTTTAACAACTCGATCAGGTTGAAACACAGATACACACACATATAGAAAACTTCTCCACTCACAAATACGAGATACTGGCGAAACGTGCCCAATATCAGGCAGTTTATGTAAGCAGTGCGGAGATAGGTATCAATACCGGATGAAAATCACCTGTTTCATGCTTAAGAGCAATAGTCAGGACATGTGTCTGGAAGTGTAGTTTTACTACTTACATATGGAAATAACAGATCATGTTCATAATCAAGTTAATCAGCCAGCCATATACCCAGATGAGTCTGTCTATATTTCTGAGATGAGGTATAATGTACACTATTTACATTATTCGGACTATTGTCGTCATCTTTGTCGCCATATTTATGACAACGTTTCGGCCTTTCAGTATCTGTCTATATTTCTGACATGAGGTATTATGTACACTATTTACATTATTCGGACTATTGTCCTAATCTTAGTCGCCATATTTATTACAACGTTTACGCCTTTCAGTATCTGTCAATATTTCTGAGATGAGGTATTATGTACACTATTTACATTATTAGGACTAATGTTCTCATCTTTGTCGGCATATTTATTACAACGTTTCGGCCTTTCAGTATCTGTCTATATTTCTGAGATGAGGTATTATGTACACTATTTACATTATTCGGACTATTGTACTCATCTTTGTTGCCATATTTATTACAACGTTTCGGCCTTTCAGTATCTGTCTATATTTCTGAGATGAGGTATTATGTACACTATTTACATTATTCGCACTATTGTCCTCATCTTTGTCGCCATATTTATTACAACATTTCGGCCGTTGTTCACCTGAAGAAGGCCGGAGCGTACAACGGCCGAAACGTTGTGATAACGAGTGGCCTGACGATTGCATCTAGTATGAAACAGACTGTCGCCTCTAAGTGTTGACTTCTATGTTCACACACACACACATATATATATATATATATATATATATATATATTGCAATGTAGTCCTTATGATATTTACCCTTCTTTATCAAACTCTGTTTATCTTTCTTTTAGTTTATTACTTCAAACTTTTCATTTCCTTTTTTTTAACCCTTTATATCATTCCTCCGTTTTTCGATTGACCCTTGAAACATTTTTTCCCGTCTATTTTAAAAAAAAAAAATTATTTTCTGATATTTCCTTTCTACTTTGAATTCCACGCTTGTTTTTTTTTTTGTTTTTTTTTTGTATTCTTCAAACCTATACTTTTTCTCTAATCGTAAGAGAAAAGTCAATTCAGCTCGATTTTTTACCCTTTGATTTTTTTTTTTTTTGAAAGAAATTCCGATTTATTGTTGTCTTATTGATGTTGGAAACCATATAAGTAGCGGCGTTTATATAGAAAAGAACTTGGCGTTTGAAGTTATTAATAGCAAATACGAAGAAAAACCGAAAAGAAAGAAGTATCGATGGTCTGGGTGATTCGGGAACACGTGACTGTTGTACAAAATATGAAATAGACGAACCCGGAGTTAAAGTGAATGCCGTATGGGAAGTTAATTGAATATGAATGGCCAATACGACTTAATATGGAAGTGTTTATATCTGAGACACAATGTGAAAATCGGCGCATTGTTTCTAACAAATGGCTTAAAATTTCGACTTATTCTGTATATTCATTGGAACCCCAAATATACGCTCCCTTGCGTCTTAATGGCTTTATTGCACGCACGTACACACATACACACACATACACGTATATATATATATGTTAAATCTCTCTCTCATTCATAAATATATAAATATATATATATATATATATATATATGCATGCACCGACGATACATATACACCCACACAAACACACACGTATATATATATATATATATATATATATATATATAAAGTTGCAAATGAAAGAATATAATGTTTTTTTTTATGAAAGTATTTATTTATTTCTATATATTTCATATTTCAGATCGACCTCGATCTTCCTTCAGAAATAACTAATTCTCAAGAAAGATCGAGGTCTATCTGAAATATCAAATATAAATAAATAAATACTTTCATAAAAAAACATTATTATATTTTTTCATTTGCAACTTTTTCTATGTATACATATTAAGAAAATATACGTGGCTTCTCATTATGCTATATATATATATATATATATATATATATATATATATATGTATATGAATAAAAAACAGACCACGTTACTTCCAAATGCTTTTGGAAGTAAAGTCTGATGATCCAGAACCCTGTAAAAGGGGTTATGGTGAAATAGCTTATTACATGGAATCTTAACGTGGTCTGTCTTTTATTCAAACATATCTGCTCTTAAATTGAGCTCTCTGGATACCATCCTCCTCAGGTCTACCCATACGGATTACCTAAGTTTGCATAAACTATATATATATATATATATATATATATATATATATATATATATATATATATATATATATATATATATATATATATATATATATATTTATATATATATATATATATATATAGATAGATATAGATATGATCTACAAGTAGAATCTCTTAATTTTACTCGAGAATTTCAACGCAGATATAAAATTTCCCCTTTTCTTTAATGAACTTAACAACGTGAAAAAGATACTAGTTAATGACGGATTTCCGAATTACCTCAAAGATCAACAAAATTAGACTATTTCTTTCTAAGATAACCAATAGCCATGTTAAACACACAGATAAAAACAATAACATTAACATTTTCTATTTTCCCTTTAGAAATATTGTAAAGAAATGCACAATCTCAATTGACTAGAACAAAAAAATTACATTATCTGCTATAAAAAAATTAGTTAATTTTAAAACAGCTAATCTTATCTCTAACTACAACGTCAACTCACCTGCAACATCCAAATTACAGAGAACCAATATTATTCATGAATTTACAAGTCCCTTAAGAAACCAAATTCATTAATAATTATATTGGACATACTACTACAACCCTATCAAGAAGTCTCACGTAATATCTCTCTAATCAAGGCTCAATTAGGACTCACTTAAACATACACATTGAAATATACCAAATTACATCTGCAGCATACTCGTAGAAAATACAACTATAATAGCCTTATGCACATGTAAAAAGCACTAAAAATAATGAATACATTTATAATAAAAAAGAAAATGCTAACAGTCTGTAACATCAAATATGAATACGGTTACAATATGCTGACCGTGTTCGGAAAATAAGAAAAATATTCCCATAACTCTAGATACATACATAAAAAATCTACACATTCAGTTAAAAAAAATACGCTTCATAAAAGTAGTCGAAAGTGCTCGAATATAAAAGTGGATGCTGAGTTCAAACACCGAGAAGCGACAGTCTGTTTCATGCTTCTACGCAATCTTCAACCAGATAGATTGATAGATAGATATTTACATATATGTATAGGTGCGTGTTTATGTGTGTGCGTGTATGTATTTATATGTGTACACCGATATACATTTGTCAGACACCTTTTCTTACTCTTTCTCTCTTCCCCTCTCGACATATATTTATTTCAGAAAATTACTAAATCTCGCAGACGGTGGATAAAATGAATGTATCAATGAATTTATTAACATGAACAGGCAACATGCGGTTGTGTTGTAAACAAGTAGGGAGAAAAACAAACCGTGTTACATTATGTGCGACAGAAAAAAAAAGGTACAAGTAGAAGCTATATATATATATATATATATATATATATATATATATATATATATATATATATATATATATATATATATGAATAATAAAAGGCAAAATAAAACTTCCCCTCCCTCTCTCTCTCTCTCTCTCTCTCTCTCTCTCTATATATATATATATATATATATATATATATATATATATATATATGATGTGCTATCAAAAATGCTGGTGAATGGAAACAGTAAACAAGGAAACAAATGTAGTCGGACAATAGCAGTTATTCTTTGTGAGCATCATCGTTTGTGAACTAAAAACTGATACATTCAACCTACACAATGTAAGGTAGATATTAAGATCGTTTTTCATGTTCAAATATATATATATATATATATATATATATATATATATATATGTGTGTGTGTGTGTGTGTGTGTGTGTGTGTGTGTGTGTGTGTTTGTGTGTTATTTAATGCACAATAAAATCCCAAATCCACTCATATGGAGAATAAGCTTATTACAACCAACGAAATTCGTTGATTTCTGTCAATAACCGGGTTACTTGCTCTGTAATAATTACATTGAGCTCTTTTTGTGGATCAGTTGTAATATTTTTTATTACTCGGATCCACTTGGATTATATGCCAGCGGATTTATTATATATATATATATATATATATATATATATATATATATATATATTTGTGTGTGTGTATGTGTGTGTGTGTGTATTTATAGAAAGAGAGAGAGACATAGATAGATAGATAGATAGATAGATAGATAGATAGATAGATAGATAGATAGATAGATAGATAGAGAGTGAGCGATTAATATAAGTAAAAGTTTATTCCTTAGCTGATTGATGTTACCTTCAGGATCCCGACTTAAGAGTTTCATAGACGGAACCTCTAGGAATTACACCGTCCACTCGTCAGGGGCTATAAGCAATGTACTATTTATACATCACAAATTTTCTTTTTCATATGTACTTTTCATTGGTGCAAGTTTAAATGCATCGTGTATGTGTGCGGGTGTACATTGTCACTGTTTACAAATTCACACTTCCTCCCAAGGGAGCTCAACCGAAATAAATTTTTCACGAACTTATATATATACATATATATATATATATATTAATCATTTCACCCCCATGCAAGGTAATAAAGCCGCTAAAATGCAAGGGGATAACTGATTGTGAGAGAATATAAGTAAAAACTTTATTAAGGAGAGAGGATAATAAAAAGAATATATATATATATATATTAATCATTTCACCCCCATGCAAGGTAATAAAGCAACTAAAATGCAAGGGGATAACTGATTGTGAGAGAATATAAGTAAAAACTTTATTAAGGAGAGAGGACAATAAAAAGAATATATATATATATATATTAATCATTTCACCCCAATGGAAGGTAATAAAGCCACTAGAATGCAAAGGTATAACTGATTGTGAGAGAATATAAGTAAAAACTTTATCAAGGATAATAAAAAGAAGTAGAATTGAGAAGAAAGAAGATAGCGATTGACATGGCATTTAAATTTTTGAAGATCAAAGTTGTCTGGAAATGAAGTTCTACGGTTGAGCAATGCAATAAAAGAAACAATTTGTACATAAATTACGGTTACATATTTCTTTACATCTGTGTGTGTGTGTGTGTGTTTGTGTAAAATTTCAGATATAACTAAAAATATACCCGTGAAAGGTCAATGGAAATAAAAACAAAAAAAAATGGAAAATTTATCTTAGTCGACACATTTCTATTTTGCAACAAGCAACAAGTATTTGTAAACAGAAATAAAAATGTTGTTCGTTTTTCAAAAATTTAAAAATTAAGAACGCTCATAAATATTCATCAGGTTAAATTAGTAAATTATGAAGTATGTTGTGTATTTGGGCAGCAATCCCTCTTCTATACGAGTTTCATTAAAAACAACTGACAAGGCACTGTGATTACTTTCTTTGTTGGTTGACGGCTCATGTAATTTAATAATTGTTTTCTTTCATTGACACCTGCTCTTAAATATTGTCTTTTTGATTATAATTAAACGTAAATCATTAATATAACTTTCATGCTCTTACCAAGCTTATCTATAAATTTGCCATTTTATCCAATTATCAGAATCATGAGAAATAAGAAAATACGGTAAGAATAAGCATCAATATTTGACAACCTAGGTTCAGAATAAATTTTATTAAATACCCGACAGGTATTCTCTTGAAAACCAATTGGCATTATGTAGGTTTTATTCATCAATTTATGTCGGCTATAGAAAAAGGTTAGACTTGAGACACAATAGTTTGTTAATATATTACTGTTTCCGAGGAGTCCTTTAAAAATATTATACAAGAAACTAATGTCTTATATTGGGAAACATAAAATATTGTGACTTCTTGACTAGAAAAGGTAAAATTTTTATACGTTGTTCCCTGTCATGTCTAGATATGAAATAAGTAAAGAAAAATATAATCAAATTTATATTTACTATATACAAAAAAATTGTATTTACTATATAAATAAAAATCACAATTTATTATATAAATAAAAATCACAATCTATACCAACCTGTCATCTGATGACATCTTTGCAAAAGAAAGAAGAATTTGACAGGTTTTACGAATTTTTTTTAAAAAATGGCAAGACTGCAGATGTCAATTTGGAAATTTTAAAAAATTGAAAAGATGAGAAATCACTAATCTTTTATGGTATGTTAAAATGTACAATATAAACGAATTGAACAAATGAATATACACGAGTGCAACAATAGCAAAGACATAATCACAAATACGACAAACTTTGGTGGATGAAGAGACATTAAATCCATATTAGGAAGCATAAAGGTAAATCGTTAATACAACTTTGTCGCTCATCGCAAAACTGTAGATAAAGTCGCCATTTTATCACAGGAACAGAATCATATAAAATAAGGAAATGGTGTTAAATAAGAATAATTCAAATATTCGATATTCTTGTGGTTCAAACTTTGAGTTTGCATGCAATACCCGGCAAGTGTTCCTTTGGTAGCCTATGAGTCAGACGGGCTTCATATGATCAAAAACGTGGTAAATTTTGATGGAAAAGGCATTTTAAAGCTATATTATCAATCATAAGCCTAAATCTTTCTTATAACTATCAACCATCCAATAACTATACATAGTTTTGAAATATGTAGTTAAAATCATTTCACATTGTACTCTGAACTATAAATTGCAAAAAATATGCAATATAAAAAAAAGCTACAGAGGTTTTAGGAGAAACAATATTTTTTTTGTTTTGTTCTTTTTTGTTTTGTTTTTTTGAAAAAGAATGCGAAATAAAATGCGGATAAGATCTCAGTTTTAATATAATTAAATTAAATGTGGCAAACAAGTTAAATGGAATAATAACAGGAAGTAAAGAAAAGAAAAGAAATCAAACATATTTAGAGAAAATTCATCTCCAATGAAATTACAGTAAATCCGGAAATAATTGTTGATCTCAAAATAGGATTTACTTTCATCAAAAGAATAATGAAATAAAAATATGTAGCACTAAAATTATGCGTAAATCGCCAACTTGGAAGATTCGCCGTCAGAAAACTAATTGAATATTTTGTTGAATTAAAATGTATATATTTAAGAGCAAGTATACTTCAAGTGAAAAGTATCGAAGTAAAAAAGCATGCAATTATAGACCAATGATATGTCTACTTTAAAGTATTGAATTTAAACAGAATAGCGGAAGTAATATATTTTCCATTAGGGAAGAAATAACTACACGAGAAAAAAAAAACTGAATACAAAAGAAGCAACAAATGGCAACAATGACATAAAATATTCGGAAGGAATTAAAAACAGCGCAAACTATTTAGCAATGGAATAAATTTATTTTCTGGAATTGATCGCTCATTAGCGGGTTCTAGAATGTCTGACAATAGTATTTTTTTCTATTTTATTAGATGAAGTATTGGGGACTACTAGCAGCTTTTTTTTTTGGTGGGGGGATATTTTTTTTTATTATCGCAACTCGACAGAAAGTCGTTCCACGGTCATTTATTTGCAGCACGGATTGAGAAAAAATATAGCAGCCAACTGGGCATTCTCTCTCTCTCTCTCTCTGTCTCTCTCTCTCTGTCTCTCTCTCTCTCTCGTTATATATATATATATATATATATATATATATTATGTGTATATTTAGGCAGAATATTTTCATTCAAATAGGTTCGGTTAAATAATTTAGACATATCATGTCGATTAGTTTTCGTTGTGATTCTTTCAAATTCACGGATTAATTTTTTGGTAGATTTAGAAAATTGAGCAAGAAAAATACCAAAAGTTTCTTTCGAATAGTTTTTATTTCCCCTAGTACTTTCAATCTTATCTGAGACTATCTTCAGGAGGTTAAGTTGTCTGTGAGTATGTATATGTGTTTCTGTGAATTTAAAGCATTTCAACTGTTCGGTGTTTTTTTTTTTGTTGTTTTTTTGTTTTTTTGTTGTTTTTTGGTTATGCAGTGTTAATTTAACGTGTTCTCTTTTGCTTTTTCCAGTATAAGGGGAGTAACTTTTTTTTCATACGTATATATATATATATATATATATATATATATATATATATATATATATATATATATATATAATCATTTAACGGCTTTGTTGCTATAATTATAGTTGATTTTATTTATTTACGGCTTTAACTCTCTTATATAAAGTTATTGTTTTTATTTAATATAATGCATTTTCAACTAACATTGGTCAATGAGGTTGGTTGTATTAAATTTTGTATAGTATACAATTAATTTTATTTTTTTACTTGGATCAGTGGGGGGTATATTAGAGTTTATGAGTTTCTTTAGAATTTTTCCTCGTGTTTATAGTTGGAATGCATTTGATTACGATGTTGTAATTTCATATGTTTAGAGTTATTTGATGAGGTATTGTATTCCTTTTTATTTATGTTAATGTGTTTATACTAGTTGTTTTTTATAAGGAGAGTTAGTAAATGCATTATTTTTCTTATTGTCTATCAATACATCGAGAAACGGTATATTTTATCCTTGTTAAGTTCATATGTGAACTTAAGTACAGAGTGTTTTGAAAGATTTCTTGTACTTCATGTATTTTGTCTATATCTTTGACTAAAATGAGAATGTCATCTACATATCTTAGGTAAATGGATTTTTTTCTAATATCGTGTACATTATTTTCTAAATTAGTCATGTAAAAATTGCTAAATGTTGGCCGAAAAATAGAACCCATAGAGACACCATCCCATTGTATGTATATGTTAATTTTGTGATAATAAAAATGAAATTCTGTAGTGTACATCAAGAGTAGTTTTCTTAAAATATTAAGACGAATTTTTAATGGAAGGAAAGATGGATAGTTGTAGATATTCATTATGATTATACCTATTGTTTCTCTGACTGGGACGCGTTGGTAAAAATATTTTCAAGTCTAAGAAGGCTAAAGTTTCATTATTGTATTTTTTTATTTTTTTATTTAGGTGGGGGGGGGTGATATGCTCAGATCCTCAAACACTAATGATGTAGAGTAAACGAAAAGTTTTTTTTCGCCGTATGAGAAGGAAATCCCTCGTACGCCAAAGTGTTGTATATGGCAAACGATTTTTTTTTGTTTCCTCCGTATGAGTTTCGAATGCTAGTCGCCAAAGTTGTTATAGAGTGAACGAAAAAATTTTCTTCCTTCGTATGAGAAACGAATCCCTCGTCGCCAATGTTTTGTAGAGTGGTTTCACAGTGGACGCTTGTATTTTCACTAAGTCGGTCCTAAAAGGGTTCGACGTACAAAACGTTAGGAACTTGAAATAATAGTTAATGATGCAGCAATCTAGTTGTGGTGGTTGATACTTTAATGTCCGACATCTACTGACTCACAAACTCACTGAACCCTTGGCGACTGCTAATACTTATTATATGTGGGAGAGTCTACTAATAATAGAATAGGTATGTTCTAGTATAACAATTAATAACAACAATATTTCTGAAGCAGGTATTTATAAAATAAATTGCCAAAATTGTTCCTCCCAATATATTGGAGAAATTTTAAAAAACGCATTCATGACCACAAAAGAGACATCACAAAAAACAAATCCAATGCACTAGTCATACATAGAAATAAATTCAACCACAATTTTGATTTTAAAAATGCTACACTCATAAAAAAAAAGAAAATAATTCACTCAGAAGGAAAATCCTCGAGAGTGCCGCCATTGAATATTACCCAAATATTAATCTACGCTCAGGGTTTTTCCCTATCTCACCTTTCTTAACAGAATTACTTCTCTCCCAAACACACGCACAGAATAGTATCAAGAAATCAAAAGAAAGTGGTTGAATCCGTCAATACAGCAATAAATACAATACCTTCACACGTGACAGTAAATGACGTAATTTCAATTAACAGTATGAAAATAGTGTTCTCTAAATTCTTCCAGTTGCTAAGGGCATTTTGTTTTGTTATTGTTAGTTATTTCGTTTAATAAATTCATTTCGTTTTGCCTTAAGAAAATCCACATCGGACGAAACGCGTTGGCAACTAATACAGTTTTCCTATTGTCTCTTACATTCATATATATATATATATATATATATATATATATATGTGTGTGTGTGTGTGTGTGTGTGTGTGTGTGTGTAAATACCTACGCTTATCGTGCATCTTAGAGTTTCATGGTTTCCCAACTTGTCAGGCACTAATATGACAAATGAAAAACAGTTAATTGAAATTAGATTTGATGGTGCCTTTCGCCAGTCTGGACTTAGGTGGATATCGACCCTGGTAAGTAACGTACAGCGAAATACGAATTGAACCCTTTAGTTTCATCTAGTTCTTATATTTAGTAATGATCAGTTATTGCTTGCCCTTTTTCCAATGAGTCCAAGTACAAACTGCCGGGCCCAGGGATTCCGAACTGAACACTTGATTTAATCTACGGGTGTCCCACTGTCCATGCCTAGGGATATCTCATTTAGTTCGTACTTTTAGAACTGCTCAGTTATTATCGTACCTGTTTCCACTGAGTTCAGGGATGTATTTATATATATAGTTTATTTAAGTAAGTGCTCCGTTTTTAATTAAATAATATTAATTGCATTTACCGGCCTCAATTTTCGAGAAGTTTCGTAGAAAATATACGTTTTCCGACAGGAAACGAATCTGTGTTCATATCCGGAAACTATCTTTTGAACTGACGTGCTGTACCATTCAGCTACAGAGAGGCGTCTGGTTAGCAAAGTCCGAATTAATATTTATAAACACAAAATCATCGACGATTTTAATGTATAAAAAGATAAATATATTTAAATAATTGTTTCATTATTGTGGTGGTAGGATCCACTTAATTTGCATAGTGGAGTACCGACCATATAAATATGGTTGGTACCGGGAAGACGGAGGGAGGAGTCAAGAGATTCAATCCAGAGACTCTGCCCGACTGCGACTAAGTCAACACATTCTCCAGGAACGGTCTTCCCAAGAATATACAAAAGACTATATGTAAATATTGTGTACACTTTCTTGTTTCAATACATTTTGTTCTAAGTACATTTTGTGTTGTATTATTATTCCATGCATTAGTCAAGTTTCAACAATTATCTATCTATCTATCCATGTATATATATATATATATATATATATATATATATATATATATATATAGATAGATAGATAGATAGATAGATAGATAGATATCTTTTAGGCATGGCTGATTAAATACATTGCAAACATTACGTCTGCTTATTTTTAGTATAATCCTTTATATTCACGAATAAAATAAAGGACTATGGTAAATTTATTTCATCGGACAAACCTAAAAGAGAATTTTACCTACACACACACACACACACACACACACACACACACACACACACACACACACACATATATATATATTTGTTTGAATAAAAGACAGACCACGTTAAGATTCCATGTAATAAGCTATTTCACCATAACCCCTTTAACAGGGTTCTGGATCATCAGATTTTACTTCCAAAAGCTGAAATGAAAAATGAAAAGAAATTCACACTTTTTTTACGGACCTCATCAAGTATACGTAAAGTTAACGAAGTGAGGAAGTGAGGTGGGAGAGAGGATATGAGTGTGTCATATGTATCATTTTAGTTTCCTATTTTAACCCCAGTGTGTCGGCTAGATGTTGCTCAAATTTAACGCGTCTCGTCTCTAGATATAGATGGCTAAGGGGTGAATGATAAGAACGACATTAAAGGAAGAAGTTACAACAACCCCAATCAATTACACGACAGGTTTCATTCAAATTCTTAGACGCTGTCAGTTCGCGTTACTTTAACGTGCATATTTGGCAGGTTAGGTTTGATAAATATCTAAATGTTAAAACAATCTACAAAGAAATTATTTTGAACCTCCTTAGGTCTACCCATACGGATTACCTAAGTTTGCATAAACTATATATATATATATATATATATATATATATATATATATATATATATATGTATGTATAATTATTTATTTCAAAACAAGAGCCGAATACTTCAATATAATTATTTGAATTAAATTGAATTAAAGTACTAAGCTCTGTTTCATTTTCAAGCGAAATTTTTTGGAATAACTTATTTCTGAAATTTTCGCGTTTTATAAGTATATTCATTATTGAAATTAAAATTTCTATGGTAATAGCTTTTGCTTTAAACAATTGCTCTAGCCGTTACCATAGAAATTTTGATTTCAGTAATGAAAATAATTGAAGATGGAACAGAGCTTAGTACTTTAATTCAATTTAATTCCAATAATTATATTGAAGTTTTCGACTCTTGTTTTGAAACATGAGAACTCTTATGAAGCGTGTTGGAATCATATTTTTAAATAAATGATTATATTTATGCTCTATTTTTGTATCGAGCACTATTTTTAAAAAATAATAACAAAAAAACTAAAGAACTTTGGATTATTTACCTAACGAGTTCTTTACTATTTTCTATAAATTTATTTTTCACACACACACACACACACACACACACACACACACACATATATATATATATATATAACCTAGGCCGGTCAGTGTGTACGTTGATAGAGTGGAAACAGTACTATCTGAGAAGAACTAAACGAGATATCTCTAGACGTGGATAATGTAGGTTACTCGGATTTACAGATACCTGAGTAAGGCCAGAGGGAACACCGGTCGAAACGTTTTGATAACAACCACAAAGATGGGGACAATAGTCCAAATATAAATAGCGTAATGGACGATAATTTCTCATCCCAGAAATTCAGACATAAGTAAATATGACCTGAGATTAAAGTCGAAGAATGCTCAACATGGCAATATTAAAAGAAGCACTGTTAATTAATTCAAAACATCTTGTGAAGAAAGTGAATCGACTATTCAGAACAATATTCTGTTGATAAAAAAAAGAATATTGTCTAGAATAAAAAAAAAATGTCTTGCAATCATATGCCACCCTAAAATGATAACATAGAAGGAAATATCTAATATAAAACAAATGCTAATAATGATGCTAATGGCAACAGATATATAGATATATTCAGTTTTATTAATTAAACACTTATTCTTATTAATATTATTATATAAAAATAGCAAGTAAAATAAAGAGGTTTACACGAATATGAATGTTAACAAACTTTAAATTAATTAAATATGATGTATTAATATAGCGATCAAATTGAATTACACTTGCTAATTACTATGTGGAAGAGGAAAAGCTTTTAATTTTTGTATATGTTAATACTAATTAAGTTTGATAT
The DNA here is from genome assembly GCA_903632075.3 of Acanthosepion pharaonis. Taxonomy (NCBI): domain Eukaryota; kingdom Metazoa; phylum Mollusca; class Cephalopoda; order Sepiida; family Sepiidae; genus Acanthosepion; species Acanthosepion pharaonis. The sequence continues at coordinate 146,089 of CAHIKZ030000491.1, forward strand.
TTTCAAAAGAGCTTTGGCACCGATATATTTGTCAATGTTATTTTTATTCACGACGATTGGTCGAACTCGACATGATTTTGCGCAGAAAAAGAGAAAATATACTTTACATATATTATTAGGAGTTTCAGTTTCAATGAATATTAACTGGAAACTGATCATGAGAAAAACCATGCGAACAAGACTCAAGAAAGGCATGTGCCGATCACTTTCCTTCAGTATCTCCCTCTCTCTCTCTCTCTCTCTCTCTCTCTCTCTCTCTCTCTCTATATATATATATATATATATATATATATATATATATATAATCCTCTTCTCCCTCTAGCTATAGGTAAATAGCAGGACAGACTGGGTTCTATAGCCTTGGATGGCAACTGGTCTAGGAGAAGGACAAAACCCGCGGAGGATCTTTTGGGTACCTTGTAGCACGTAATGCACCAAGTCTCTGAATTCGGCCCTTCAAAAAGTGTGGATGGTTCTGCACAAAACCTTCTTCTCTATAATCAAATTATGTGCTGTTGCTGAGCTGTCGGAACAGATCTGCTTGACCCTCATATATAGAATTCGACGGGAGACTCAAATATATATATATATATATATATATATATATATATATAGTTTATGCAAAACTAGGTAATCCGTATGGGTAGACCCAAGGAGGATGATATCCGGAGAGCTCACTCAATGTAAATTCAGAGCAAATAAATAAAAACCTTAAAGTGGTCTGTTTTTATTCAAGCAAATATATATATATATATATATATATATATATATATATGTGTGTGTGTGTGTGTGTGTGTGTGTGTGTGTGTGTGTGTGTGTGTGTGAGTGAGAGAGAGAGAGTAATGCGCACGCTGGAGTGATGGTTGGCGTTTTGGATTGAGGAATCGGAGAGCTGAGTTCGAATTCCAGTGGAATCCATTACATTCAGTTACGTGCTAATACTTTTGGGAAAGGTGTGAATCCTCTTCTTCTCCCTCCAGCTACGGGTAAATAGCAGGGAAGACTGGGTTCTATAGCCTTGGATGGCAACTGGTCTAGGAGAAGGACAAGTCTGAATTCAAAAACTGCGGAGGATCTTTTAGGGAACTTGTGGCACGTAATGCACCAATTCTCTATATCCGGCCCTTTGAAAAGTGTGGTTTGTTCTGCACAAAGCCGTCACTACTATAATCAAAGCATATATGCTGGTGTCTGGCTGTCGGTTCCTAGGAATTCAGCTGCTTGATCCTCATACGTCGAATATGACAGGAGAGTCCACCATATATATATATATATATATATATATATATATATATATACATATATATATATGTAAAGTGCAAATGTAAGTATAATGTAAGTATAATGTAAGTATACATATATATGTGTATTTACGAGGCATGAGTATAATTAGGTACATTTGTATTTTTTTCAGAGAATATATGTGCATATATATATGAGTGTATTTTTGTGTGTGTGTATATGTGTTCGAAAATGAATATTCAATGATATACCTAGAGAGACAAATTTCATAATCAATTATTTCTCTTCAGCAGCAGTTGTCACTTTTGGTGCTCCAGATCTTTTTCTCTTTTAACATCTGCGCTAGTTTCTAATTGCCAGTGCATCCAATGTTTTGGCAATTTATCTTTAAGAGTAACCTCTATTGAATAAAATTTCAATTCGTGTCCTCACCCCAATGCTCAGCTGCTTTGCTTTTTGCTATTTTGTTAAAATAGATCAAAATCCATATATATATATATATATATATATATATATATATATATATATATATATATATATATATATATATATATATATATATATATATATATATATATATATATTATGGAAATGGACAAAGTCCGACAATTATTTTAAGACATTTTCATGTATATACATTCTTTTTATAGATATAAATATTTAAGTATAAGCTCTGTTTCGGAGGACGAATATTTTCTGTGAAAATTACTTAAATATTTGTATCTTTAAAAAGAATGTATAAGCATAAAAATGTCTTAAAATAATTGTCGGACTTTGTCCATTTCATAATGTGTGACGTCATTTCTTTACATTTGATACGCCATGAGCAGATATGAATGGACGTGAGAGTTTCATGGAAGATTGAAGTTTAAAGGCAGTAAATTCGACCTTGCTAACCGAACGCTCCTCAGTCGCCAAATCAGTAAAGGCACGTCAAGCTAAATGACGGTTCCGTATATGATATCGGTTCGAATCCTGTCGGAGGACTACTATTTTCTGTGAAAATTTCTCGGACATTCAGGCCGGTAAATGTTGTTTAATACTGTTTATTATAAACCGAGCATTTACTTAAATATTTGTATTTATAAAAGAATGTATAAACATAAAATGTCTTAAAAAATATATATATATATATATATATATATATATATATATATATATATATTTATATATAGTATATATATATATATATATATATATATATATATATATATATATATATAGTTATGTCTTATTAAACAACTTAGACATGTTGTGTTTATTTATTTTCAATATTATCCTTTCGTAATCACGTATAAGCTTTCTTGTTTAATGATGAAATAGAGTAAGAAATGTACCATGGTTATATTTATTCATTTTAATTTTTGCGAGTACTTTCAATATCATCTTTAGGGTTATGATTGCTAAGACAAATAGCTGTGTGTGTCCAAGGTAAATTTTTAACCTTTGCGGTTATGAAATCGTAGGCTCACTTGATGTTGAAATTTTTTCCCAATGTCCCAGTTAGGAAAACGATCGACATAATTATAAACAATATATATATACAATAGCCCATTAAAAATTAGAACCAGCATATTACTACTACTTTTAACTACCGAAGTTCTATTCACAATGGTTTCATAACAACAACATCTGCAAAAACACTCCTGCCCATATTCATACTATTTAAATTATATTAGTCGACAATACCTGTATACTACACCAAGAAAGTAATAAGCGGAATCTACAAATTTTCTAAACAATCTTTATTAACAAATAAAAACCAACACTTAATAAAATTAATTACGAATATAGTACTAATGTCCTTAAACGATTATACGATATAGTCTTTTAGTAACATATATACTTTAAAATTAACCAGTTTCTTTTTAAAACATGCAATATATATATATATATATATATATATATATATATATATATAATAACATTGAAATCAACACTAATGACTGCGTCCGGCATGAAACAGCCTGTCGCCACTGAGTGTTGACTTCAATGTTCATATATATATATATATATATATATATATATATATCCATGTACAGGATTGGTGTATACGGAATGAATTCCAATAACCAAAAAATACTATTCTTAAAAGAGCTCTATACAGAGTAGAGCATATATATATATATATATATATATATATATATATATATATATATATATATATATATATACAAATGTTTAGAGGTACAAAATTTATAAATAGTTTTAAAAACAAGGAATGAATTGATTTTAATTTTAAAAGTCTCTAGGGCCCTTTCAGCCAACATCTCATCAGGAGACAATCGTTGGATTAGCGAAAAGAATATAAACGATATTGAAGAGCAAAAAAAAGGGGGGGGACACACTAAAATAACAAACAAGTATATATACTTGTAACGAGGGGAGAGGAAAGAATCGTGTAAATAAATTAGCTATCTTCCCCCCATGAATATGGAATCGGCTATTGCTCAACATTTAGTTGAGAATATAGCTTGCGCCAAGTTGTTTAAAAAAGAGTGGTTTAAAATTATTCATACAGCCGATTCCAATAATCATTTGAAGATTTTGGAATCGGTCTGTATAGGATTAAGAAAACCTTCTCTCTGCCGGCAGAAAGAATTTATAAAGTCTCTGAATCTATTGGGGATATTTTATTTTAACTGTCCCCGCTAATTTATTTACACGATTCTTTCCCTCCCTCGTTACAAGTATATATACTTGTTTGTTATTTTAGTGTGTCCCCCCCATTTTTTTGCTCTTCAATATCGTTTATATTCTTTTCGCTAATCTAACGATTGTCTCCTGATGAGATGTTGGCTGAAAGGGCCCTAGAGACTTTTTAAAATTAAAATCAATTCATTCCTTGTTTTAAAACTATATATATATATATATATATATATATATATATATATATATATATATATATATATATATATTGGCAGCATGTCTACATTAAGACATCTCACATTAAATAATTTAGACAAGTTTTGTTGACTTATTTTTTATATGATCCTCTCGTAATCACAGACGTGTTTCTTAGTATCCTTATTTAAGGAAGAAAGAAAATTACCATGTTGATGCATATTCATTTTATTCCGAGTACTTTCGACATTAACATAATGTTGTTATCACGGTCATTTTTTTCTAAGATAAATATTTGTTTTCATCATTTTTCTAGGACAAAATTGTTGGGTTCATCTGAAAATAAAATTTTTACTTATGAAGTGAAAAACGTAATTTTTTAAATTTTATCATGTAGACACATGGACAAGCCTCAAGGTAACTAATTTATTGAAAATTCCACATCTTTTTTAAAAGAAAAACTATTTAAAAATATTAGTTAAAACCTCGATATTTTAAACTATCTACTGTAAACATTTTAAAATATTTGTCCATTATTCATAAATAATTTTATTAAGGGTTGTTTTTTTTCAAGAATTTTTAGTTTATGTTTATTATTTTCATGAAAAAGTATAGATGTATTTTCAACGAGAATTTTCTTAAATTATGAATGTGGACAGGCGTGATATTGAAAAAATTGAGAGATGTCAGATGCATCATTCAAATGAAAACTTAACCTTCGAGACAACGTAGCAGTGGTACGACTAACATATATATTATTTTGTCTGTTGGAGATACAATCTCTAAAAAGACATTTAAATTTATATATGATGTTGGTTTTCTGTAACATGTTAGTTGATGGGGAAGAGTCTTTACGAATGATTAAATTAGATGTATATTTAACCTTTTTTTTACTAGTATCTGTAGTGGATATATTAGTATTTATTAGTTCTTTTAGGATGTTTTCTTCCTTTTTATAAATAGAATGTATTTTATTGCGATATAAAAGATTAATATGTTTACGCTTAATTGAAGAACTATTCTATTATTTTTGTTTTATACAGGGTGACCCAAAAAAACGGGAATTTTTGAAGTGCGTATTGCCAGACATGAGCAAGTGGCAACACTGCGAGACAGTGACCTTGAGCAAGTAAACATTTAGCCATTTCGAATTCAAGAATTCACAGTATCCCAGCTGAGATGTTGCAGCAGTCAATGAGGAATCTCAACAACAGATTTCAAGAATTCATTCGTACAGGAGGACGCCATCTACAGGACGTAATTTTTAAAAAATGAAAATTCCATCATTGTTTGTTAAATAGCTTTTATTAAGGTTTCAATTACTATGAATAAAATATTTTTCTTCCATCTCTCTAGGTTTTATTGGATTGTTAAAAAGTTGCCGTTTTTTGGGGTCACCCTGTATTAAAATGTCTAGTAGAATATTTTATTTGTTCATCAGTAATATAAGTAGGAAAGTTATTATTAATAAGAGTTTGTTTTATATTTTTAGTTTACTGTACAAAATACTTTTCGTGGATGAATTAATTTTTGCACGGTGATTTAGGTTTTTATGGCAGGAGTTCGGACATGTTACATTCGTTAGTCCCACCAGTTCAGACATAGCCAGATAGGACCCTCCACCACGCCGCGATGTTTACGGCGGCAAACCCTTCCGATTCCCTTCGGATTCCTTTGATAACAGATAAGTTTCACGCAAGCAGCTTCTTCCTCAGAACATTTACTTTGAGGAAAAAACCTTCAGGCTTCCTTAGCTAATACAATTTTAACCTCTTCAAGTATGGCCACTATCTATTATACACAATATGTATTTTCTGATTCTTGCTTCCCGCTACTTGAAAAAAATTCCAGTTAGTAAACCTCTACTTTGAGAGACTCTCGAGCTTTTTTTATTGGGTGAACAAAAGTTAAAAAATAACTTTGAAAGAGATATGCGTGGTATTAGATTTTCGTGTGAGAAGAAATAAAAACGTGTATATACAAATTTGAATGTGAGCATGCGCGTGTGCATCTCTCTGTGCGTGTATGTATGCGTGCGTGTATGTATGTACGTGAGCGATTGTGTGTGTAAGGAGATGATGAATCACGCAGTGTGTTCCCTTGTTCAGAAAATTCCTTCTTTTAATAGTTATTTTTGGTATAAGTATAACTAGTTTCTGTTGGATGTTTTTTTGTACTTTTTTATTCTCTTTTAGGGAAGAACTATGCGTGTGTCTACTTGAATGTTTCTTACAACACAAAGAAACATACAGGCATAAATAGAAAGCTCATAACTATATAAGACTTCCTTCGAAATTAATTTACACAGAGACGCACACAAACACAC
>CAHIKZ030000491.1:155000-185000 GCA_903632075.3 Acanthosepion pharaonis
CCATAAATATAGCACACCTTAAAACTATATTTCTTCATATATATATATGCGTGTGTGTATGTTTTAAAATGCTCAAGTATCAGTGATAGATCATATGTTAGTATAAGAGTGCAGTGAGGTCAACACCGAGCAGCGATTAAGTTCAAGCCTTAAACAGACTATCGTCACTCGGTTTGATCCTATTGTCTACTACATAAGGAGTATGTAGACATATGCATATATGCAAATATAAAGGTGGGCGGCCACAGGTGATAGTCTGTTTTGATGCTAAACGCAATGGCAGGCCATTTTTATTTTGTTTTTCCCCTCTTTGTATATATAGTGATATCAAATATAGTATAAAGCCGGAAATGCTGGATATTGAAACACTTATAGCAAGCAGACTTTGCAATAAATTGCTCGATATCAAAAATAGAGAATTAATAGGATTAATGTGAGTAAACGTTTGTCACTTAGCTGATTGATGTTACCTTCAGCATGCCGACTCTAGAGCTTCCTAGACGAACCTCTCCTTCCACTCTTCAGTGGATATCACCAATAAAATGGACAGTGAGATCAAGAACTAATAGCTTAGTAATCAACAATAAATATGGGGAAAAAGGTTAACAAACGAAAGTTTAAATGCCTGTCTATATCTCCTCAAGGACACATGGCACACTGGATAAAAGCGTTAGTTAGATCCAGTAACTAGGACCCGAAGAGTGTGAGTTCAATACCTGGTTAAGGCAGTGGAGAACTTTCAGAGGGGAATTGACAGAAGATAACTGATAACTGACATCCATTAAACTATGGCACGTGGAACTAGAAGTGTCTACCCTAGTGAGCTAAAGGGTTGAGTTTGACATTTCAACTACCTGAAGAAGGCCGGAGCGTACAACGGCCGAAACGTTGTACTGGCAACAAAGATGAGAACAATAGTCCGAATAATGCAAATAATGTACGAAAGTTTAAAATTTAAAATTATTTTTACTCAATAGGCTCTAGAATAATTTGACATATAATCCTTACAGCCCACACAATAACAGTTAAGATGATACAGTAGAACTTACTACACATAATGCACCATTCAACAGCATATATAAATAGTTGAACCAGCACACATGCAATGAAGATTGCGGTTAAGCATGAAACAGACTGTAGCCGCTCTGCGCTGACATCAGTGTCCTCTTTTATATCTAAATATACGCATGCTATATCCCTGATGTTGAAAACTTTTACCTGTAAATATGAAATACCTTAAAACTATATTTTTATCTTGCCTGTGGATGGCAACATATATATATATATATATATATATATATATATATATATGTGTGTGTGTGTGTGTGTGTGTGTGTGTGTGTGTGTGTGTGTGTGTGTGTGTTTACTCAAATTAAACAAGTCTTTCTAAATGCCTATAAGTATGGGACACTGAGTGAGAAACAAAATCTACACAGGATTGATTATTGATTCACCATACTAGCATACACCTTAGGCACCTCGGCTTGATTTAAGCTTCTTTTGCTAAAATATTTACGACTGAATAGTGAGTTCGATCCTCACTGGGTGCCCCATACTTTCGGCCTTGTGCCACATCTAAGCTACGCTTGTAAAATCGCTATACAGGTGGTGTAATGGTTAGCAAGCTTGTCTAGCTAGCACAATTACGAATGAGTAGTGAGTTCATTCCTCACTGGGTGCCTCAGACTTTTGGCCGTGTGCCACATCTAAGCTGCGCTTGGAAAATCGCTACTAGCATACACCTACCGGCCATATTTATATTTTGCGAATATATTTGGAGTTTGGTTTTTTGTTGTTTAATTTTAGCATGTTTTCGTTAGACTTGTTTTTCTATTTTTTCATTTCAGATTTCATTTATTCTTCCATATTTTTGGTATCGCTTTAAGTTCAATGTTTTCTTTAGCGCTTCTTTGTATTTTAAATGTTCTTTCGTCTACTCAAAAAAATGAATTTTATTTTCGACATTTTCTATCACATAAAGAAAACTTTTTAATGTCTCTTTGAAGGCTGCTATATTTTTTTTTTACTGAACATGCATCCATCTACCTACATATATATATATATATATATATATATATATATATATATATATATATATATAGATATAGATATAGATATATATAATATATATATATATATATATATATATATATATATATATAGATAGATAGATAGATAGATAGATAGATGAACAGAAAATATATTTCTGCTTGTATATTTTTAAAGTCTTTTCCTTTGATTTTTTAAAGAAAATCTATTCCAGCAAAACTTTCAGAACGGTGAATTTCTATGCTTTTAATTTTTATTTCATTTTCTATTCTTTTTACTATTACGTTTGTTTATCTTTATTTATTCTTTTCTATCCATTTAAATTTCTTATTCCTATTCGATCATTTCCGCTGTTATTTTTTTTTACCAACCTTAATTTTTTGAAGAGCGTTCTATCACAGTTTACATTTAGAAACTTTCCCCTTTGAGTTCAATAAATATTCGTTTATCAATATCTATGTAGATCGGCATGAAAACCTGTCCTTGCGAGCAAGATATTTAAACCTTTATTTAAACTAAATGAATAAATTCATTGCAAAAACAATTCGGTTCTAATATTTTATTTCCTCCATCACAGATCAATATTCTTTGTGTTGGATGTCAAAAGTCAATCGCCTTTACAATTTCAAACGTAGAAACGAAAGGAACAAATATTAAAATCTAAGACATCAATTATACTTTGACATGATTTATTTTTAAAAAAATACTTTCAAATCATTAGCAATTTAATCTTGACAGTAAAACAATGATCATTGTTTTGTGAAAGGCTCTCTAAAAATAGGAAAATATTAAATCATTCTCAGAATAATAATCTATTTGGATATTTCTCCAGTTAAGACATCCGTTTATTGCAAGGATATTTCATGCTACTTCCGTGGATTTCAATCCCGCTTATTTCCAAAATTAATGAGAAAGTTCCATTAAAGTTGTTTTTCGCAGGAATTTCGACGATGTGGAACAGATTTTCACATGGATCCTCCCCTGAAAACAACAATCGTAAATTCTTCAAGTTAAAGGTCATTTGTTATCAGTCCTTCATGTCCTCATAGTAGTTCACTATCTGAATCTGTCAAACGTCCAAAACAGCAAGGGCGGTGAAATGTTATAAATCCAAAAGGCAGGAAAGAAGATTCATATAGGAATCAGAAATCACAAGTCCATCGTCCAAAAGACAAAATAGGCTCAACAAATTCCACAGATCCTAACGAAGGAACTGTCTCTCAAGAACCAAAAAATACACCATCTTTGCCAAGAAAAGCAACGGCTTTTACTGAGTAAGTAAATTTATCGATTAGTTGCGATAGTCGGATAAGATATATATATATATATATATATATATATATATATATATATATATATATATATATATATATAAAAATAAAAAGGTGAGTCAATAATTATCTAGGATTTATTTCTTTAATTTTGTTTCTTTTTTTTTTTTTTTTTGTTTTTGCAAACTTTGGACAGTACACGAAATCTTTTGCGGGTTAACTGATTTCCCCTTGCCATACACACACACACATCTCATTCATAATAAACATTTTAACTGTAACTCCGTACATTGAATGGCTCGTCAAGATTAGTATTGGATGAACTTTTGTATAAAAAAGATTAATTATGTTTATTCGTATTTGTGCAAACTTCTATCCGTAAGTCATGACACAGTGTTCCTGACTCCACAAAAAATGATAATTTTCGGATGACCACAGCAATTTTTGTCCTTCACAAACATGAACACTAAATACTTATTCTATACTAGCAGTAGAGCCCGGCGTTTCCTGGGGATGTAACAGTAAGAGATAGATCAAGAATCGACCATCATAAAGACTGAAAAATAAAATTGTCAAAGATTATTGTTTAAGGTTAACGGACAAGCATGTCTTAATTAGTTTTTTGCTTTTTTTTTTTTACGAATTGGTCAAACCCAAACTCAAACAAAAACATTGTTTTCAATCGTTATGAGTCTACCGATTGAATAGAATTTTATTATAAACAATTGTCTTGTAAATGGAATTTTTAAAGCATTCTGAATGTAAAAATCAAGAAAAAAGTGTGCCAAAAAAAGTGAAGTTTTGTTGAAATCGGTTGAAAAATGTAGGAAATCCGATCTCATATATAAACGAACACACACACACACACACATACACACACACACACACACACACAAACAACCTGGGTTTTATAAGTATAACTCGATATGAGTTGCCCCCCTTTCATTCTCGCGACAGCGATGCCTCTTAATCGTGTTTTCAAATCGATTTCTTGCAAAAACAGTTGTGTTTTTCCAATTTTGGGGCGCTGTCAGAACCACCGCAAGGTAATTTTACGTAGTCCTGTGAAGTTTTGTTGAAATCGGTTGAAAAATGTAGGAAATCCGATCCAATATATAAACGAACAGACACACACACACACGACCTGGGATTTATAATAAGTATGATTTAACAATACCCTGATGATGACATTATGCTATGTCGAAAGTACTTGGAATAAATACAGTATGAGCGAACACGATGTTTTATCTCCCGTCTTTTAATAACCGCACGAAAAAAGCTTTTTCGCGAATATGAAAACTTATCGAAAATAAGTAGACAGAACGTGTCTAAATTATTTAACGAAACCTGTCTTAATGTAAACATGCTGCTGAAATACAAGTATATATATATATATATATATATATATATATGTGTGTGTGTGTGTGTGTGTGTGTGTGTGTGTGTGTGTATGTATGTCTGAATGATTGGATTTCTCTCTATTGTTGGAAACATGGAATTATGAATTTATGTGTGTGTTTAAAACTAAGTAAATTTAAAAATAAGTTATTCCAATATTCGCTTGAAGATGAAATGGAACTAATGCTTTTAATTTAATTACAAAATTAAATTTGAAGTTTTTAGCTTCCATTTTTGAAACATGGTTATTACTGTGTAGCGAAAAAAAACATAATTTAAATCAGTTAATTTATAATATTTATGCTCTGTAAATTTACATTGAGCACTGTTTTGTAAAAATAAAAATAAAAAATATCAATAAGAACACCGGATTATATATCTTACTGTTCTCTCTTTATACATATATATATATATATATATATGAAGAAAAATATACTGAAAAAATATCTTAATGTGCGATTTTGCAGTTTTAATGTTTAATGTCAACGTCGGACGTTTCGGTCTAATAGAACATCTTCAGGACATATTCATAAAACATAATTAACATAGACCATATACAATTCAACATGAAAAAGATGGACATAAAAGCAATACCAATCTAAACAGATAACTGAAATCTTACTTATTATAAAACGCAGATTGTGTGTGTGTGTGTGTGTGTGTGTGTGTGTGTGTGTGTGTGTGTAACGTTTATATATTGGATCGGATTTCCTACATTTTTCAACCGATGTCAACAAAACTTCACAGGACTACATAAAATTACCTTGTGGTGGTTCTAACAGCGCCAAAAATGGGAAAAATATAATTGTTTTTGCACAAAATCAATTTGAAAACACGATTAAGAGATATCGTGAAAATGGAAGAGGACAACTCACATCGGTTTGTTTGTGTGTGTGTGGGTTACTTTAAATATGGGAGCGGATTTCCTATGTTTTTCAGCCGATGAAACAAAACTTCACTTTTTTTTTCGGCAGTTAGTGTTTCTTATTCTCTTGGACACTTTTTTTTATTTTTAACATTCAGAATGCTTTAAAAATTCCATTTATAAGACAATTATTTATAATAAAATTCTATTCAATTAGTAGACTCATAACGATTGAAAACAATGTTTTTGTTTGAGTTTGGGTTTGACCAATTCGTAAAAAATAAAAATAAAAAGAAATAATTAAGACATGCGTGTCCGTCAACCTTAAACAATAATCTAACGATCTCTACTGATTGTACGAATACAAACATAAATTCTTTATCTTTAGGGAAAGATAATGAAATCTAAACATACACAAGTCCTAACTAAAAATAATAACCGGAACCGGAAACTACTTTAAATACACATGGTGTCCAATTTTTTACTGTATTCAATAAGTAAAAATCATAAATTGTAAAATATTATTATTACAGAAAGGCTACTAAATGAATAAGATTTGTTAGATCATAATTAATAAACCCAAATAAAGTTAATATTTTTTGTATTAGAAACAACGAGTGAAAAATATATTCAAATCAAAATTCTAATTATGTATCACCACAAGCAAAATATGCAATTTTTTTTACTGTATTCAATAAGTAAAAATTATAAATTGTAAAACTAAAAGATTACAGAAAGGCTACCTACATTTTTCAACCGATTTCAACAAAACTTCACTTTTTTGGGGGCAGGTAGTGTTTCTTATTGTCTTGCACACTTTTTTCTTTATTTTTACATTCAGAATGCTTTAAAAATTCCATTTACAAGACAATTGTTTATAATAAAATTCTATTAAATCAGTAGACTCATAACGATTGAAAACAATGTCTTTGTTTGAGTTTGGGTTTGACCAATTCGTAAAAAAAAAAAAAAACTAATTAAGACATGCGTCTCCGTCAACCTTAAACAATAATCTTTGTCAATTTTATTTTTCAGTCTTTATGATGGTGGATACTTGATCTATCTCTTACTGTTATATCCCCGGGCAACGCCGGGCTCTACTGCTAGTCTTTTATAAGATCAGCATTCCGTTTTTTTTGTTTTTTTTTCAGTATATTTTTCTTCATACTGTCGGATCTATATCCATATATTTGCTTACATACATACATACATACATACATACATACATATATATATATATATATATATATATATATATATATATATATATGCCATTGCCAAAAGCTAATATAGATAGAGTTGGGACTAAAGGTATGCATTATGGTTCTTAGGTGTTTTTCGAGTGTTTTGTCCTTACGTCTTGTCCTTACGTTTCCATCGGTTTTTTCAAGCCTCGCGTCTTCACACGTCACCTTTTGGTGTCATTCTTTTTTTTTAATTATGAAATATATTTACTATGTTTCTTACAGATCTGAAAGAATTTTTCCATTGATATTCTGTTTGTATTTTGTTATATAGTCTTCTGATATTCATAATCCTGTTTTTTTTTATTTTACTATTTATATTATATTTCTTCTTTTACTATTTATATAGTATTTTTGTATTATATATGTATGGTGGATGTATGTACATATCGATGTGTTGTATTCTTTGTCAAATATTTTATTCAGACAAGAAAATTAATCCAAAATCATTTTGCCTTCATCTTCAAACATCGCCAAGGTTTTAAGATATGATGAGTCTTTAAAACAATATTGCCTATTAAGAAAAAAGACCGTTTAACAAGGTGATGCTAAAACTTGATAAAAAATCTATTTTAAATTGAATGAATGTTGGATATTTTAAGTTGAGGAAAGAATTCCGAAATCGTAAGAAAAACAATTGGAAAATTAGGCAACACCATAAAGATAGATTGAGTGATAGCTAAGTAAACATAATTATATATTTTATCCTATCTCTTCAAATCTCTCAGCACTAACACATTCATCACCCCACCCCACACCACGTCCTATTACCCTCTTTCCTCTATGTTTAATATCTCCCTTCACTTCCACTCACCACCAATCCCATTTTTTAAATCTATGGTTATTTTCAGAAAAAATTTCGCACAGCGAGGATCAGTCAGAAATCGGATTTTTATTAATAATTCCATCTACAAACAGGATTCTCCCAAGTCTCAAGAACTACTGTTGGCAAGTCGCAACCGTCTGTCTGATGAAGAACACAGGCGTGTCCGAAAATTCTGAACATGGAAACTGAATCTCCGTTCTTCATTTCTGTCATGTGGTTAATAATTAATAAATGTTTTTCGTACTGATCACGTCGGTACCCTTTCGTTTGCCTTTGTTTTATTAAGCAACTTATCTACTCTGTTACACACACACACACACACACACATATATATATGTGTGTGAGAGAGAGAGAGAGAGAGAGAGAGAGAGTGTGTGTGTGTGTGTGTGTGTGTGTGTGTGTGTGTGTGTGTGTGTGTACAGATAGACTCTGGTATATACACACTTTAAAATGTCTGGTTTTAGCAGGTATTACAGCTGTATTGTTTTAGGCGACAAGAAGGTAGAAAGATAATTCAGAAAAGTTGAATATGCTTTCTTTTCCACTTGAGTGTATTGCAGTCAATAAACGATGAACAACTTAGTTTTACATTTGGTTATAAAAAAAGAATCTGAAACAAAACAAAAAAAAATAGAAAAGCTTTTGTATTTGTGGATCTGGAGAGAAAACCTACTTTAAAAAAATTATCTTTTCGCGAGTAAAAAAGTAACTGGTTCGAGGCTTAACAAATATGCATAAGATAAACGAAAAAATAGCGAAAGCCACCTTGTGGCGAGCGAAGAAAAACTGATACTAATTCGACAAGAAAAGTGTTCGGTTCGATTCAGGTTATTTGTTATCATTTAACGGTGATTGAGTTGCCTGTTGGCTTTCAAGAAACTTTTTTTTACTTTTTCAAATTCTTTCGACTTATTTAAATTTTTTGTTATTTACATATTTTGATGATTTTTTTTTTTTTTTGTACCTTTCTTTTTAACGTTTTATTTATTTTCCTTTTTCTTTTCGATCTGTTTGTTTTAAATCCTTCAAGTTCTGAGAGTGGTTTTATTTTTACTGGTTTTCCTTCTCACTTTATTTACCTTTTTTTTTCTCTATGACTTGTTCTTCCTTTTTATTCTATCTCAAGGTTTCTGTTATTATTACACGTTTCTCTTTTTCGATCTTTCTTTTCTTTCTTTTCATTTGTTTTTTCTTCCTTTACACTTTTTCTTTTCTTTTCTTCCTTTTCACTTGTTTTTTTTTCTTCCTTTTCACTTGTTTTTTTTTCTTCCTTTTCACTTGTTTTTCCTTTTCTTTTCTTCCTATTTCACTTTTTTTTCTTCTATTTTCTAAAATAAGGCACAATTGACACTTTATTTTCTGCTGACAGATTTTAGGCAAGAATTCTTTACCGTCCTTTCTTCTTTCTCCATATTGTTACTTCATATTCTTTTACTTCCCCTCTCTCTCTCTCGCTCTCTCTCTCTCTCTCATACACGCACACACACTCTATTTCTCTCTATATGTAACAAGACTAAATATTTCATAAATACTCTTAGATGTATAATATAAAGTGGGGACTTTTTTTTCCACCCTAGTTATTAAGACTCCTTTGTATTAGGCAACTGAGAGTAACAATATTGTTTATTGCACTCCGGACACTCGGCCAATAGATGTCTGGACTCTAAGAGTTGTTTATGACCCCCTCTGTTCGTCTAACAATCGTGGGAAACATCTAAAAAGCTTCAATAAAAGGATCCGGTACGTTTTATATGTGAACCGTTGATCGTCACGAAAAAATGGAGTTGGCGAACCGAATTCGAATATGAGGCTTAGCTTGTTTCATTCCCTATCAGCCTTATCAATCTGATTCTTCCAAGTTATAGGTAAAAATAGCAGAGTAGACTGCACTTTTTAGCCTTGGCTGGTAGCCAATATAAGGGAAAGAAAATTCTGCATTCAGAACAGCAGAGAGGAAAAACAATATATTTTCTAAGTGGTGGCAATTCAAAAGATAATAAAGAAAAGGAAATTGTGGAGATCTATAACCGGCTATTTGCTGAAGGGATATAGTATTTTTAAGTTTCTATTTACTCAGCGTCTGATACAAAATTACTCATATGAGAATCGTGCTTTGCAAAATAAACCTGCTGGCCACGTAGTCCAAACGAATATTATTCTCTGAATTTTTTTTTATTCGTTCTTTTTCTCTTTCATTTTCTTTTCTTTGATTATTTAAATTTTATTTTATTTCTTTCATTATGTTTCCTTTATCCATTCTTTTTTTTTTCTCTTTCTGATTCTCTTTCTTTTCACTCATTTCTATTCAAATGTCTCCTTTTCTAATTAATAGACATCTTTCTTTTTTCCATTCTACAGGGTGATTGAAAAATAACTCCCTATTTTATGTATGAGGGACTCTCCCATTTAAGTATAATTTTAATATAACAATACAGGAGAGTCCATCATACATAAAATAGGGAGTTACTTTTCAATCAATCTGTATATCCTCTTCCGCCTGACAGGGACTGCAACGTGGTTTGATGGGCAACAATCTTGTCTCACTAGATCAATTACTGGTTACCCTATACTTTCAGACTTGTGCCATACTAAGCTATGGTTAGTAATTCGGAATATTCTCTTCCTAATCGGCATTTCTTTTAATGTATTCCATTTTATATATATATATATATATATATATATATATATATATATATATATATATAAATTATGAATCATTCATACAAAAAACAAATATAGAGGTTTTTGTATGAATGATTCATGAATTTATAAATTATATTTGCACCTTTTAATTGAAATTAAATATATATATATATATATATATATATATATATATATATATATATATATATATATACTGCGTGCCAAATCCTTGTCGAGATAACTTTTTCTAATATTTCAAAAACCGTCCAATTAATTCACACAAAATTTTCACACAATGTTGGCAACACTGACCTGTGCAATCACTGAAATTTTCGTATTGATCTGCGCATTATAAACACACTGGCGCCATATTTGTTATCAGCACGGTGATTTGAGCGTACCAAATTAGTAAAAGTCCCAAAATTCAGCAAACAAAACGTTTATTAATGTTGTACGTGAATGTTTATGATCAAAAAAGCTAATAAATAAGATAATCAAACAAATAATAACAGATACAAACAAAGGCACAGTTTTAAACAAGTTAATAGGGAATGTGCTTTCCCTGTTTTGAAATTACTTGAAGAAGTCGACGATCCATAGAAATTGTAGGATGTCATCTGCTGTAATGCCGTGAGATATGTCAAGAATTGCTTCCCACAACTCAGCGTTTCTCCTGAATTGTCGTCTGTTGGCGTACAGTCTTCGCTTCATGATGCTCCAAAAGTTTTCGATTGAGTTCAAATCCGGAGAATTGCTGGCCACTTCCTTTTTCGAGGTCCATCGAAGCCTAACTGTTTCAAATATTCAGTAGTCTTGTGAGCAGCATGTGAGGGAGCATTATCTTGTATAAAAACAATGGCCCTTCTGAAGGCAACTCTTTGCCTTTACATCCACGGTTCAAGATGCTCCTTCATAAATGCTATGTATGCATCAGCAGTCATTTTGACGCCATCTGGTACTCTCCATGGGCCCACTAATGTTTTTCCAATAATACCACCCCAGATCATTATGCCTCTACCGCTTTGTTGGTGTCTCAAACGCTGATGGCGATTCTGTCCGTTCATTACCCAGCCTTTGCACCATCTATCTGGCCCATCAAGTGTTGCTCGAGTTTCGTCTGTGAACAAAACTTTAGAGAAGTCAATCTTTATATTGTCCTCGGCCCATTTCAATCGATTTTGAATGTGATTTCTCGTCAACGTAGGCTTCGATACAGGTTTGACTGTTGTTGCTATTTCCCTCAGATACCGACACCGAGTACTTTTAGACACAGTAGGATCCCCAATGTGACTGAAAACCTCTTGATTGGTAAGTCCAGGGTTCTTCGTGGCCTCTCATTTAAGTCATGACATGAGACGACGTGAAATAACACTCGGCTTGCCTTTATCTGCCCTTTTGCGAACTTGTGTAGGGTCGGCAGTGAACTTTTTCATTGTTTGATGACACCTCCCTATCATTTTAGAAATTTCTAGGGTAGATTTACCTTTTGAGAGTTCTGAGGTGATAGTTTTCTTTTCAGCATCACTTAAACTGCTTTTACGGCCCATCTTTTCACTAAATTCTAACACTTTTTAATAATTTGGCACGCTCAAATCACCGTGCTGATAACAAATATGGCGCCAGCTTGTTTACATTGCGCAGATCATTACGAAAATTTCAGTGATTGCGCAGGTCAGTGTTGCCAACATTGTGTGAAAATTTTGTGTGAATTGAGTGGACGAGTTTTGAAATATTAGAAAAAAAGTATCTCGATAATAATTTGGCACGCAGTGTGTATATATATATATATATATATATATATAAATTGCTCGACTCTTCCGTCGAATCCGATGTATGAGGGTCAAGCAGATCAGTTCCCAGGAAACCGACAGGATATATATATATATATATATATAAAATTATGCATTTTAAACCCCAGTCTTTCTTAAATATTCCTCTCCTGATTCCCATTGCATATTTCTGTCAGCTTATAAAATGTTACTTCTTTAACACTTGACGATTATCGAGCAGTTATTTTACTTGTTACGAAAACCCGGAAGTAAGCCAGATTACATACGATACATACGCGTATATGATGGAAATTGTAAAATTACTAATTAACCTAACAAGTCTGAAAATAAAATTAACAAACAAATACAATAAAAAGAATAAAATTATCAAAAAATACATCCGAACAAAAGCGATTCTTAGTACTTACAGATGGGATTTCATGTTAAATCTTGCTAAACTCGAGTCAATGGTCATTTAGTGAAAAGTGTGGCAGACGTTAAAAATAAGTCTCTATTTCAGAGACCAAATGCATTCTGGTTGGCTGTGTTAGGGAGATGGGAGGTTAATCAAACAAAGTACTGAGCTGTTATGTGACATCTGTCTTCCTTTACAACAGCGAATGTTGGACGGAGTTGTGGTTCTACAGAAGGATGCTACGAATACCATGGACCGAACATATTGGGATGGCCAAAGACGCAATCCAAAAGCTAGGCAGAATATTACGAGACAGGAGGATTTTTTTGATAACAATGGAAAGAGTACTGAGCTGTTACGTGACATCTGTTCTCCTTTACGACAGCGAATGTTGGACGGTCTCCTCAAAGATGAAGACGATCCTCGAAGCAACGGTAGTATGGTTCTACAGAAGGATGGTAAATATATCATGGACCGAGCTTATGAGAAACGACTAGGCCTTGGAGAGGGTGCAAATAAGGAGGAAGCTTATCAGGAAGAGGCAAGTGAAATTTCTGGGACAGGTAATGAGAAAGGAAGGCTTGTAGAATCTGATACTCACAGGTCGAATAGAGGGAAAGAGAGACAAAGGAAAGCAAGGCGTGACGTACCTAGCGGGCTTAAGCAAGTGGATGGCAGAACATGGCCTGGGGGAAGTAGCAAAGGGACAAAACTTATAGAGAGCAACAAGGGAGAGGAGGAAGTGGAGAGCCATGATCGCCTACGTCCTGAAAGGACACGGCACATAAAAAGAAAGAACACTCGACGCTTGATAAGAATTCATTTCCTTTGTTATGCAATAAAATGTCATTTAAGTCCGCTCCTGGTTTCTGTTAAACATTCTCTCACATCTAATCTCCGATTTAGAGATTTTTTTTTTTATTAAATTGCTGTTTTTTACGGCTTAACAACCCTTTGTATGTTAGTTAAATCAGAAGCATATTTTGGAGGTTTTGTGAGATTGAATATTTCAGTAACGATCTTTTGAAAATAATGATTTTTTCAAATCCTACTATTTAACACATAGCTGGGGGAGAAGAACTGGATCCATACTTTTCCCAATGAACTGGAATTCGAACACTGCTTTCCCACTTCTCATTCCGAGACAATATCCATTACACCACCTACACATCCACTAATTAGAGATAGAAAAATATACTCATCTCCAAAACAACCAATAATCTAGTCTTCCATACTTCTCTCTGACACCGACACTCCTTCAACCCCTTTTCCTCACTCCCCCACCGTCTTTCTGTTCATCTTCTCCTTTAACTTTTTCTCCATTTTCTCTTTCTCATTTTCCTACTCTCATTTCTTCTCTCCATTACACCTCTTCTTTCCCTTTCTTCATTTCTTTCTTTGTTTCTCCAATATCCACCCTCTTTGATTACTGCTGTCTTTATCCCTTACTTTGCCAGATGGATTTTGTTTTTATTTTGTTTTTTTTTTCAGGTTTAAAAGCTTTGTTGCCCTGTAACTTAAATCTTTTCGTGCTTCACATTTTGGATTGAGTCACTTTCGTCATCTTCACTCCAGGCAGACATCTTGGATGTCTGAGAAGCTGAAAGATTATCAGATTCGATCGGTGCTAAGAATTGTTTTTTTTTTCTTTTTTTCTTTCTTTCTTTCTTTCTTTCTTTCTTTCTTTCTTTCTTTCCATTTTATTTCTTTCTTTTTGTCTGATTGTCTTTTCATTATTTGCATTCTTTCTTTATTTCATTCTTTCTTTCTTCCTTTATGTCTATCTTTCTTTTCATTATTTATTTGCATTCTTTCTTTATTTCTTTTTTTTCTTTTTGTCTGTCTGTCTGTCTTTTCATTATTTGCATTCTTTCTTTATTTCATTCTTTCTTCCTTTATGTCTGTCTTTTCATTATTTATTTGTATTCTTTCTTTCTTTCCTTTTTTTTGTTTTTTCCCTCTTTCTTTATGTCTGTCAGTTTTTTTTTCAGTTTTTTATTTGCATTCGTTCTTTCCTTCGTTCGTTCTTTCTTTCTGCTTGTCTTTCTCTTAATTGTTTATTGCATTATATATTTGCAGTCCTTCTTTCAGTTGTTGTCTTTATCCATTCTAGATTGTTTTTCATCCATTTTATTTCTTTCAGTTCTTCTGTTTATCATTTCCCTCGTGTTCTTTCTTTCGTTCTTTCGTTCTTTCTTTCGTTCTTTCGTTCTTTCTTTCGTTCTTTCTTTCTTTCTTTCGTTCGTTCTTTCTTTCTTTCTTTCTTTCTTTCTTTCTTTCGTTCTTTCTTCTGTTCTTTCTTTCTTTCTTTCTTTCGTTCTTTCATTCTTTCTTTCTTTCGTTCTTTCTTTCTTGCTTGCTTCCTTTTTTTCTTTTTCCTTGCACTGTTTTTGTTTCTTTCGTTATTTGTTTCTTTCTTTCGTTCTTTCTTTTTTTCTTTCGTTCGTTCGTTCGTTCGTTCTTTCTTTCTTTCTTTCGTTCTTTCTTTCGTTCGTTCGTTCTTTCTTTCTTTCTTTCTTTCGTTCTTTCTTTCGTTCTTTCTTTCTTTCGTTCTTTCTTTCTTTCGTTCGTTCTTTCTTTCGTTCTTTCTTTCGTTCGTTCGTTCTTTCTTTCGTTCTTTCTTTCTTTCTTGCTTGCTTCCTTTTTTTCTTTTTCGTTGCACTGTTTTTGTTTATATTTCCTTTTCCTTTTTATTTACCTTTTTTATTGCCTTTTTTAATTTGCATTTATTCGTCTAACAATATATTTTCTCTTCGTTCGTTCTTTTTTACTTTCTTTATATCCTCATATAACCTCACGATGTCTTCATTTTCCTTGTATTTGCATTTTAAACTTGGCGGGTAGTTTTCTTTCCTTTTGACTTCATTCATTCTTTCATTCATTCTTTCTTGCTTGCTTTCTTTCTTTCTGCAGAGATCATCATTCGATTTTCTTTCTTCTTTTCTCTCATACTTTCGCTGTCTAGATTTCTTCTTTCTCGTTTTCATTCGTGATTTCTTTTTTGCGTCCAATTCGAGTTTGTCTTATGGAACTTTCCAACAAAGTGATCTCTGTCGTTTGACAAGCAGCAGCGAATACACCAAAATCCGATCAAAAGAAATTTGCCTGTCGTCGAACGCCGTTAGATTCAGACAAATTGAATAAATTCCGCTGTTTTTGCTGTTAAAGTCGTTTCTGATAAAAAGAAAATTATTAGCTTCCTTTTAATATTGTGAGCCCAAAAAGAAAAGAAAAAAGTACTGAATAAAAAGTGAATGATGATTGAAAGAAAGAAAGAAAAAAAAACAAAAGAATTCAAGGAAATGTATATAAACGCTAAAACATAAGAAAGAAACAAAAAAGAAAATGAACGGATGAAAGAAAGATATACAGAAAACAAGGAAAGGAGATTTTAGAAAAAAAAAATGTCTTCCCCTAATGTGAATTTTTCAAGTGATATTTCTTTCCTCTCCTCTTTTCGGACAATCCCATTTTGTCGTTCTCAGGTTAGTTACATCAACGACCACCAGGGGGCAGCAATGGTATCCTGTAAATCTTGACACCTCTTCTGCCTTAAGTGTTTCTTTAGTATCATATATCTAGGAACACGCTGATCTTATAATGATTCCATTATCTACAAGTTTCTGTCGTTCCTCTCAGCCATATTTGCAAGCCTTTTGCTTTAATCTCTAAATGTATTTCTTTCGGCAAAAAAAAAAGTTAACCAGGTGGCAGTGTCTCATGTAATGGAATTCGAATCTTATTCTGTCACTTAAAACATCCGAGATGTTATAATTAGCCAGGATAAACAGATGTTACTTTAGGTATATTAGCATAAAACATTTGCAGCAATATATATATATATATATATATATATATATATATATATATATATATATATATATATATATATATATATATATATATATGCAAAACTAGGTAATCTGTATGGGTAGACCCAAAGAGGATGATATCCGGAGAGCTCAATGTAAATTCAGAGCCCATATTTTTGAATAAAAACAGACCACTGTAAGGTTCCATGTAATAAATTATTTCACCACAGCCCTTTCAAAGGGCTCTGGATCATCAGAATTTACTTCCAAAGGGTGAAAAAAAATATATATATATATATATATATATATATATATATATATATATATATAGTTAAAGATGTTTTTGGTAATCCGTATGGATAACTGCACGGAGATATATATATATATATATATATATATATATATATATATATATATATATATCGACCCATGTTTAATTTATCCTTCTTTTTTTTCCCCTCTCTATCTCTCTATCTCTCGTTTTCTCCCCAACAATCTCTGTTCCTTCACTCTCTCTCTACAAGTTTTTAACTTCATATTAAAGTTTTTCTTTATCTTTCTTCTTCTTTTTTATATATATATATATATATATATATATATATATATAGATAGATAGATAGATAGATAGATAGATAGATAGATAATACTCTTTGGTAAAATATACATACATATGCAAAATATATAAACATATATATACATAGATGCATACACATACATATATATTTTTTGAATAAAAAATTCCAAGAGGATAGAATCCAGGTAGAACTCAATGTCCAGGACAGAATAAGGATATAATAAAAAGGCTTAAACACTAATATTCCATGGTCATAATTTATTCCATTGGAATCGTAAATACGATTCAATTCATCAGACCTTTGTAGGTCTGATGAATATATATATATATATATATATATATATATATATATATATATATATATATATATATATATATATATATATATTTCAGACACATTGGGTTGTATATAGGTTTCCAACGAGTTTCGGACAGTTTGGACATCATCAGGAGAAAAAAAAAAAAACTGCTTGTTAGTAGGAGTGTCTCTGAAGAAAGTGAAATTTATTTAATTTTTTTTATATATATATATATATATATATATATATATATATATATATATATATATATAGATTTTTTATGTTTATACATTCTTTTTATAGATATATTTAAGTATATAGGATACAGGTTCGAATCCTGTTGGAAGACGAATATTTTCTGCGAAAATTTCTCGGACATTCAGGCCGGTAAATGTTGTTTAATACTGTTTATTATAAACAGAGTATTTACTTAAATATTTGTATCTATAAAAGAACGTATAAACATAAAATGTCTTAAAATAATTGTCAGATTTTTGTCCATTTCATATATATATATATATATATATATATATGATGGACTCTCCCCGTCGGTTTCGACGTATGAGGATCTGACAGCTTAATTGATTAAGTTATGAAAGTTCGTGCAATAATCTTAAGTGCCATTAAAACCCGCTAGTGATTTACAAAGGAGGCTACATATGAGCAAGTGTGAGGATTGTGAGATGAGATCACTGTTAGACTGACTGACCTTTTAGATCTTGCTCTCGATTCTTGAAGATGATTCAGACAAGCAGATTGAAAATTGCTGAGTCCACTAAAACACGTTGATCTCCATTCTACCCGCTCCAAGGCTAAGCGCTCAAATATACATATATATATTTGAGATATTCCATGCTGAGAAGACATTAAATATCGACCGAAGCAGTTTAGCCAACCATTTGGCCAACTCATGGTGTCTTTTGAGATCGTCAGTTTACGACCCTTCGATTGGGCAGCATTTGTGCGATAATCCTGATTGTGCCGCCGATTTTGAGGACACATTTTTCTACATTCTACATAGTTGCCGATCAGTTTCCCATCTCCGAGTTCGCGAAGCTGTGATTATAAAATTCAAACCAGCCGAGCCGATGCAAACAAAAGGAGCATTCCATGCGTACCTTACGTTTCAATGAGAAATTATGAGTGTTTTTTTGTTTTTGTTTTTATAACGTATACTCTATTAGAACTTCACAATAGTTTTTATTTGTGAATTTATTTAAAATAAAAATTTATTTTAATGGCGTTCCAGGTCTACCTCCTCATTCATTATTATTATTAATGCATATCACCAACGATTACCTTCTGAAAAAGCGTTGGCCGAAAGAGCTCTAAAGATACAATAATGAAGACTATTTTCTTCAAGTCTATGTTCAATATATATATATATATATATATATATATATATATATATATATATATATATAGTAACGGTCTATATTTCTGAGATAAGGCATTATGTACATTATTTACATTATTCGGACTATTGTCCTCATCTTTGTCGCCATATTTATTAAATTGTTTATATATATATATATATATATATATATATATATATATGTGTGTGTGTGTGTGTGTCTGTGTGTGTGTGTGTGTGTGTGTAAAATATATAGAAAACAGGAAAGAACTTATATATATATATATATATATATATATATATATATATATTCCCTGAGGAATAAACAGACTGATTGGTGGAAGGCCAGTATACGAAACTCTAGGTTTTGGATGCTAAAGGTAAGTCACACATTTTACATTTTTTTATTATATATATATATATATATATATATATATATATATATATATATATATATATATATATATATATATCCAAGTATAGGATTCGTGTATACGAAATAAATTCCAATACAAAAATAATGTTCTTAAAAGAGGTCCCAATACAGATTAGAGCAAATATAATTTATTCGAAAATTATAATATAAATATGTTATAAAATCACTACAAAAATATCCATTTTGTTTCAACACTTCTGGTGTCTTATCAGTTGATGGTGTTGAATGTAGAATAAACTTTTTATTCTACATTCAACACCGACATAATAAATATATATATATATATATATATATATATATATATATATATATATATATATATATATATGAAAGAAGTATATATTAATTATTTAATTTAATTAATATAATTAAGGTAAATGAATAAAACTAAGCGAGGCTTTAAAAAAAGATAATTTATGTTATTTAGATAAATATGTTTGATAATTTATTCTTGAAATGCATTCGTTTTATTTTTCTATTTCAAATGATGAATATCAGGAAAGAAAATATTAGCAGAATGTCTGTTTATTCCTGTCTTCATTGCCAATTTTACGTGTAGACAAAAAGCGGCAACTTGCTTCCTGATGTATAAACGTGTCTAATCAAAAGCGGGAAAACAGAATTATATATTCGTTGTTTTAAGAAACAGAAAGTTACAGAGAACTGAAATTAAATTCTTTTATAGCTGCTTAATATTTTCATATTTTTGGCTGGATCTTTTCAGATCTTTTTCAGTATACAAAATGCATACATTCTCTTTCATCATGTCTACGTTTTATTTCATTTTTAAACGTTGCTTTTTAAAGCAATCCGCATTGCTGTGGAGTGAAGTTTGTTAAAAAAAACGGTGTCATGGGAAAAAAAAAACTGTCTTTTTAACCTTCCGTTATATTGCAGGCTCGTTTGTTCATGTTTGCCAAGGAATCTATTAATTAAATAGCATGTTACACTGGACGCTCTGTTGCTCAATGGGAAAACACTCTACTGTCTCAAGAATTCATTTCTACACAAAATATTCTCTGCAAACGGATTTTCAGACAAATAGGCTTCTCAAATTCACACATAGTTATCGTTCTCTCTAGGGTGGTGCAGGACAACTCATCATCGCCGACTCAACGCCACCGACATAACACCGGCCAACTCATCTCCTGACACTTCGATTCCAGGACAACTTACCACCAGCCTTCTCAGCGCGAGGACAACTCAACGATATGCAAACTATGAATGTTTTCTTATCAAAATTTAAAAAAAAACAAATAAACGTAATGATGAGTGCACTCAGGTCGGAGTCGCGATCCGTCTTGGACTCAAATTATGTGAGCGTCACAGATGCAGATGTGGAGCCTCCATCGATGAGTTTGGTTTGCATCCTGTCGTTGTAGTGCCGGCAGCTTTCCACCGCATGCAGCCATTAACAACATCATCAAAAGAGGTTTGGATGCAGCTCGGTTCCCTTCCCAAATCGAGATCTTAGGCCTCGACCCTGGTGATGGAAAGCGGCCGGATGGCATTACCATTTTCCCTTTTAAAATGGGGAAGTCGTTTGTTTGGGATGCGACCTGTGCGGATACATTTACGGTCGATAATTTGATCAGGTCCTCGGTTGAGCCAGGATCCGTCGCCCGGGATGCAGAGATAAAAAAAAAAAAGTAGTTAAATATTCTTCTCTTGCTGATAGATTTTTTTTTTACTCCTGTGCCAGTGGGAGACTTCAGGGGTTATTGGCCGTCATTCGATGGCGTTCCTTCGGAGGATTGGCGCAATTGCGTCTCGATTAAGGGACGAGCCTCGCGAAACGTAGTGTCTCTTGCAGCGATGGTTCGAGGTAAGGCATTCTCCATCATTGCGGCTGGCAGAGGATAGAAAAAACATTGTTTATAGTTACTTTGTTCAAACTTTTTTTTCAGTAAATAAATTTCTCTATATTTTAAAAAATAAACGTAATTTATTAATGATCATTTTTTAACACATGACTTTATTTTTAATTAAAAAAATTATTGCAATTCACCGCAAATATCCAGATGGAGATCATTGTGAAAAAGAAGAAGTAATCTGCAAAATTCTTTCAACTGCCTTCATAGACTTCTTCAATCTAGGGGGAGGAGGAAAACCTCCAATTAATTGCACGAAAAAATGCATCTCAGTTTATTTGCACCTTTTGCAGACACCGTAATGAATCTCCACCTTATGAGATGCTCCATCACCAGCTCTGTGTTCAATCTTCTTTTTCATCAGTGTGGTTATTCATCCGATTTTGGAAAACAACAGTCAGCTAATAAATCACTAAAACAATCAAATTTTTGAAAATCTGTATGACGTGCACAGTATAACAGCCAACGCCCGGCTGAAGCTATAAATTCGGCGTCAACGTTGTCCTCGCGTTGAGTAGGCTGGTGGTGAGTTATCATGATGGTGACTTGTCACTGAGATGAATTGGCTTGGTGCTGTGTCGGCAGTGTTGCATCGACGGTGTTTAGTCGGCGGTGATGAACTGTCCCATTCGCTGATGGGAATCTTTTTCATTTTTTTTTTTTTAAAGTTATAATATTATTTTCCTTTCTAGTTACATATGCTAACTATTTTACTTGTTGCTGTTGGAATTATTCAAGTGATGTGTTTTTTTTTTGTTTTTGTTTTTTTTTGTCGTTTGGTAACAGCAAAGTTCTTTGTGATTCTGTAGAACAAGTGTTTATGGTCTGGTGAAGGAATGACTTCTTTGAAACTTAATAGGTTCATTTCTTTGAAGTCAGTTTTAATCATTGATCTGAGAAAGCGTTTGTACATAGATAATAGTTTCGACATTTCTGAAAGAGTTGGATGGCATGCATGACATCCATATGAAAATCGAGATCTCAGCTTAGTATTTTTGTTAAAGAATATTGGACCAAAGAATTCCTAGAGTTAAGCGAAAACATCAAAGATTTCTGCAAGATTAATGAAATCTTTAGAATGACAAGCACAAGCAATAATAAAAATATGAAACCAAAAATGAAAGCTTATTTTTAAAATCAAAGTAAATAAATAATTACAGAGATTAAGGGACAAAGAAAAGAAGGAAAAAGTGAAGAAAAAATTTTATTAAAAATAATTTTATATAAACAGAATGAAATACATTGTAACAGAAAACAAGTGAATAAAAAGTGTGGAAGAGAATATTTGACGCACGAAACCATCTTTATTCATGGCAAAACAGAACAAATATATTTAACTATATCAAAATAAACACAGGCTAGATACAGCCGGTCTTGTAACAGAGATGAAAACCTTTTGTCAGTCATTTAAGTGAATAAGGGAGAATTAGCATAGAAGCGAGTTCTTTCCTGTGCCGTATCTCTTCGGAAAGTGGTTGATCATGGCTCTCCACAAATACCCATCTTACCTATGTGCATTATAGAAAAGAGATAGATATATAAACACTCACCCCAGCGGAGAACTGGCAGTCTCTCGTACAATGAATATGAGATTGTAAGGTCCACGACTCAGAGGGTTCCGGAACTGTGCATCAAAACTGTGCTGACATAAACTAGCCAATAGTAATTGACGAAAACAAAGTTGAATAACATTTAAAGTTAAATAAGAGAGATTATGGTGATATGAATCTGAACCTCTGTTTTATTTCAAATATTAAACGCTATACTATATGTCACAGTTCATGTTCTGCCATCCATTTACAAAAGCTCATTATTTCTTTTTCTTTGCCGCTTTTGCTATCACCCTGTGAGTGTCAAATTCCCCAAGCTGTTCTTTCTCATTATGCGTCATAGAAATTTCAACTTGTCTCTTTCTGATTCTATGTATTTTTTTTAATCATATTTTCATTTAAAGGTCTGGTCATAAGAATGCGAATAAAAGATTTGACTTAGTAAGAAAAACGTATTCAACTTTAAATTGTACAACAAAGTCGGTTAGATCCTGCCAAAGCAGAAAAATATCAGAAAAAATGTATAACTTTAATTTAAGATTGAGGGGATTTACTGGCGCTTGATCTACTTAGAGATCCATCACTGACGGCCAGTGTGAAATCTCAGATTGGAAATACTTTGATAAGACAAGCACGGAATGTATAAGAAAACGTTTTTAAAAATTTCAGGATACTTGAAATGCCTTTTGTTCCAAATATGTAGGTGTGCTTGCGTTAATATGAATAAATGAGTAATTATAATGCATACGTATACATACATACGTACATAATCACACACATAGGTGCATACACACACACACATATATATGTATGTATATATGTATTCATAACTTTATATGAACACATACACGCACATATACATTAGTATGTGTTATTGCGCATGTGCGTACTTTTGTTTGCGTGTATGCATATGTGTAGCGCTGCAAACACGTACCAAATATATACATACGTATATATATATATATATATATATATATATGTGTGTGTGTGTGTGTGTGTGTGTATTTGTATTCATAAATTTATATACAATACGTACATACATGCATACATATATATATATATATATATATATATATATATATATATATATATATATATATATATATATTAGTGTGATTCTATTAGATATGTTGAGTCTTTGTGTCTTTTTGTGCGAGGGTTGGTGCAAACACATACCTACGTGTAGACGTACATATTATTTACGTGAGTTAATTGTAGAGAAAAATATTTTATTTACACTAACAATTTTTTTTTTTCAATTCACCTTCTCTTTTGTTTTGGTCGCGAGTAATTTTTCTTGCCACTTCGTCACCGGAAAATTGAATTTCTATTTTTCAAAGCTTTGTGTCGCTTACGTCATTCAAAACCCAAAAGAAACAGAAACAGTAAAGACACCCTTGTTGTAAATAAACAAACATTTAACTTTTTATAAAAGCGTATACATACGGGTCTTCATACGGACATATAAAAATAAAATATATATATATATATATATATATATATATATATATATATATATATATATATATACTGATGGAATTTTAAAATGAATTTTTCCTTGTCTAATTCGAATTTTTAATGTTTTGAAGAAAGAATTTCATGTAATAAAACTATAGTGCATTTAATTGCTGGTCGTTCATAAGGACACGCTTTCAATTCTTGCAAGTGTTATTTTTTCATCTTTTGTTAACTTTTCTCCCCTTCTCCCTTCATATATATATATATATATATATATATATATATGGGGGGGTGAGGGAGAGAAAGAGGTAGATAAACACATATATAGACGTATATATTGGTGTATGCTTATTCTATGTAATTTCTTATTTTTACTGGAATCATTTTGGCAGCATCATTTTCATAAGACCGAATTTTAACATCTTCAATCAATTGTTAAAATGTGTTACTATTATTATTATTATTATTATTACTGTTTTTTGCTATTGTTACTGTTTTCATTTCGTTGTTATTAATAATAATATTATTATTACTTGTGTGTCACAGACAATAAACATTTTCATTACCCTTCTTTGTGTCTGAAAGGCAAGATAAATCTCATGACGTTAGCGAATCTTCATTGATGTATGTGATAGTTCCCATGTCGTTTTTCAAGTGTCAAGACACCAGTTCCCAGACAAAATAAAAAACGTGCAGCTTTGTATAAAGCAAGTCAAAGTTTCATAAAATGCATATGCGCTTATAGTATCTACTGATAACCAGACATAGGTATTTTAGAACATTATTACAGTATTCGTATCTGATCCTATTCTGTCTCGGCTTCAATTTGTTTTGTTTTTTTTAATGAAGATTACTTCGAGGATCTGTAGTTTTAATTTGTTATTTTTTTGGTGTAGAATAGTTGTGTTATAAATCCGTATTTTTCTTTACTGTGAATGTAGACAGGAATGCTGGCGCAAATGTTTCACAATTGATGAGTGGTCAGATATATGTAGAGTGAGACGTCTTGATAATGTAGTTGTAAAAAATTAATCATATATTATAAAAAATACAATACAATCAATTTAATTATTCACAATAACCCATCCTCGCTAACTGATGTATTACATAAAACCAGCAATTCAAATGTCACTTGGTAGAATGTATCTCCGACAGAAAAACAAATATATATATTGGATATACGACAACTACATTATCAAGACGTCTTATTCTACATAACAATAATAACAAATTAAAACTACAGATCCTTGAAGCAATCTACATTAAAAAAAAAATTGAAGCCGACACTGAATAAAATCAGCTACCAATACTTGAAATAATGTTCTAAAATGTCTATAAAGAACAGTTTTCACGCTTTAATGCACGCGCGACCATGATATATATATATATATATATATATATATATATATATATATATATATATATTATATATTTTGAGGCAACCTTTCTTTCAAAACATCTTTCATTGAAGACGGACGACAAGGAAGATTGAATTAATTTTTTATCAATTTTTTTTCCAGCATCCTAACATTTCTACAGTTTTTAGGCTGTTAAGGAATATAAAAATTGTACATAATTTTTATTGTCCCAAGAATTTTCAAGGGCGTTTTGTCTCTGGTGTTGTTACTTTTTCCTCATGATTTGACTGTTACGTTGTAAATTATGTCTGTTTTATTCTTTGTTTTTTGGGTTTTTTTTTTTTTAAGGATGATTGATTCCAAGTTTCCATTTACACGCGCGACTGGAATTCGCGTGGGCATCTTTCTATTTTATTTTTACTTTTAAAAAATTGTCAATATTCTATTACATAAATAACTAATGATCGAGAGACTGGTTTGATATATGGGGCCTCTCGAATAGCGAGATGTTACTGATAATGTGACTTATATAGAATTCTTCTATTTTCGATTAGAATTTTCCTTAAGTGTTCTTGTAGATTATGGATTAATGTTTTTTTTTTATGGCATTATGGTCAGATAAGTGACAAGTAAAGCGTCTACGCAAGGAGGTGGTATTGTATCCAATATAGTCTTTTACTTGATACTGAAATTGATGCACTATATTGGTGAAAATGGTTATAGAAGAGGCTGAAATAAAAATTATGGACAATTTCTATATTCCTTAACTCCTAGAAAACTGTTGAAGCTTAAATAAGCATGGAATAATACAACACAAAATGTACGTTAACAAAATGTATTGAAACAAAGAATAGGTACACAATATTTACAGTTAGTTTGGTATATTCTTGGGAAGACTGTTCCTGCATAATGGGTTGACTAAATCGCAGTCGGGCAGAGTCTCTGGATTCAATTTCTTAATCTCCACTATCTTCCCCGTCTTCCGGTACCAACCCATATTTATATGGTCGGTAGTCCGCTTATGTAAATTAGGTGTATCATACACAACAAAAACGAAAAAAATGTTAGGATGCTGAAAAAAACTTAATAAAACATTAATTCAATCTTCCTTGATGGTTGTATTCAATATATATATATATATATATATATATATATATATATATATATATATATATATATAAAGGCTTGAGCTAGGTCAACTTGAACATCGGGATGAACTACGTGTAAATATTAAAGAATGTTGACAGCATGGTGCTCCTCTCAATGCTAGCCTTTTACCTGCCACTGTGGCTTTGTTGCACGTAGTAAAGCAAGTCTTGTTACCCACTCGCGGAAACATGTGGCAATTGATCCTCAACCAATCGGAGCAAAATGGCTCAACCACATATTCCATACATATATAACTTTGCAAATCACCTGCAGGCCACGAAAGACACATGCGTGTACATAAAAGTTCAGCACCTATTTATTTTACCGAGTAAGCAAAATACTGTGGTGTATTTCGAGCAGAAATTATATTGACTGGAATCGCTTTTCATTTTCTTTTTCAGTAACATCGTCAAAACCGTCCATTTTGAGATATTTGTAAACATAAGTTAGTTCTCGGCTTGAAAAATCTTGCAAAAATAAACTATAATTTTCTGAACCGTAATTCAAGAATATTAGCAGATTTAAAATATCTCAGAAATGATTTTTAATCAAACAGTAGCTGTGTTTTTAACCTACAATAGCCGTGTTTACATGCTTGTTGAGATGATGACAAATTTAATGTTGTTCTTCGGTGATATTAGCTGTAATACATAATTTAAGAAATTGACGTGAGGACCTATTTGATGTGAGCACGTACGATTCCTGACGTTAAGCAACGACGAGTCCCTAGATGGGTGACAGATTGGAAATATCAGATTCTCTAATGTAATGGATAATAACTTGAAATTGTTAAACATGAGACCCAAGTTCTATTTCCGGTCGGGTTCGTTATATTCACTCCCCAGCCCCACCGAGCTATCAGTTAATTAGTGAGATTTGTATCACTAAGCCATTATTATCTCTTCCAAACATTCTTACAACCTAAAATAGTTTCTGGCTTTAAATAACATGCAAAGGTTGATAAATCGTAGAAAACAAAAACAAATCGATCAACTTAATTGAAGGCAGTCGTGTCAATTGCTATTCGCTGAAGCTACATAGTCTTCCCTTCAGCAGCTGCGAATACACCATGTAGTTGCTAAATTTGCAATAATTACGTGGTATATATCAGAATTATTATAATGTCTCGTTCTATCTCTGTCTATCACGACATCTATTTTTCGAATAATTTTACAATAATTTTAACAACCTCACCATAACTGAATACTTCCACTTCCATCTCCAATAGCTTCCTCAGATTAGAATGAAAGAAAGACAAAATGTGAAGAAAATGCCTTGGGATCCCTGAGTATATGTAGGGAACATTAATCAATTAAATTAGATTACCTTATCACCTCCAATGTCCAAATTCAAGAGAAAAATAGATATATTTATCTATATGCTTGGGTGGGTGGGTGTGTGTAATACAGTACACGTATATACAGGTACTTAAACATAAATGTGGACTGAATTAAAATCAATCAACACCATACGAGTCTAATACACACACACAGATACACACACACACACAATATATATATATATATATATATGTGTGTGTGTGTGTGTGTGTGTGTGTGTGTTTGTGTGTGTGTGTGTGTATTTCATTATGCGTTTTAGCGCAAAACGGTTCACGCACACACACACACACTATATGTGTGTGTGTGTGTGTGTGTGTGTCTGTGTGTGTGTGTGTGTGTGTGTGAGTGAACCGTTTTGTGTTTAAACGCATAACGAAAATATTACGGTAATGGACAACAACGAACAACTTTGTATAAACACTTATACTAATGAACAACATATAGTTTTGTATTACTTGCACCCCTGAAGATGATCTTGGAAAAAAAAATCGAAAGTACTTGGAAAATGAAAAAAGTACATGGAAGGTTATTCGTGAGTATGAGCGGATTTTGTTAAAATCAGACATGCCTAAAAGAAAATTTGCTCTCTAAATGTTTTATATATATATATATATATATATATATATATATATATATATATATATATATATATATATATATCAGACAGACGTTTGTAAGGGAAATGTTGAAAAGGTTTTCTATTAGAATTTTTAAAGACACTATTTTGATAATAATAACAAGCTGATTTCCTAACCTAGATGAAATATTTAATACAGGCTTATACATTTAATGCTTCATTATTTTGCGGGAGTGCAAAAAATGTCGTAAAAATTACCAATGTTGATCTTATATTCGTTTAAGTTTGGTAGAAATATAAAATGTCATTAAATGTTATATGCACATTAATATGTTGTTGCTATATTCGTAATACATTTTGTTAAATGTTGTTTTTTGCTTTTGATATAGCAGGCCTCGAGAATTTGAAATTTCTGGTTATTATTTTCGTTATGTCGTATATTGGTTTTGTCAAAACGTATTTTCCTGTATTGTGACGGTGGGCAGGGATATGTTTTTAGATATTGTGCAATAGAACTTCGTCCAAGTCCTTTTGATAATATTGTGGTAGTCAGGCCAACACATGCACTTATTTTTTGTCAGAGAAAGGTCATTTACACTGATATACAATGTTGTTTTTCCAAAACCTTGTTGACGGGGAATAGTTATTGCGTATTATTAAGTAGGCTGTGTTGAGTTTAGTATAATATATAATTAGTTTTATTTTTTTACTGGGATCAGTGGAGGATATATTAGTACTTATGAGATTTTTATGGCTTTTTCATCTTATCTATTGTTAGAATGCATTTGATTACAGTATAGTAGGTTGATATATTTAGGGTTATTTGAGGAAGTATTATGCTCTTTTTGATTTATGCTAATATTTTTAATGGCTCGTCTAATACACACACACACATACACACTATATATATATATATATATATATATATATATATATATATATATATATATATATATTCACACATGCGTGTGTTTGTTTAAAAAGTTGCAAAAATATAAAGATCTTTTCTGTTTCTTTTAATCAAAGCCACCAATAAATATCGATTTAAATAATTAAGAAGTACTGATTAGGAAACAAACGAAAACTGAGCGATGACAGGTAACCTTGCTACTTAACTTATATTCGAATGGCCATTTACATTTACGCATATTTACATCGACCCTAAATATTAAAAGTCATTTTGAAGGATTGTTTAGTTTCTTCAGTTTTCAATTAAAAAAAAATTGCAAAACAATATTTCATGTGGAGGAAGTGAAAGTGAAAATGAAAGTGAAATTGAAAGTTGATGAAAAATAAAAAAAATAAAAAGGGGAAGAAATGAAAATGTGTAGAAAAAATATCAGGAAAAAATAATTTCATTTTCCTAAACTATAATTTGTCGTGGAATTTCTTTTGGTGAATTTCTTTGAAAGACAAATTCAAAGTTGCAATGTAAACAGGAGTGAGTGTCGGAAAACTCATCAACAAGTCACAGGATGAAAATAAAATAGGTAGGGAGGTGATGACGAAGAAAAGAATAGAGACAAGAAGGATAATTTTTATGGCATTCTTGTCCTCACAAACACACACACAAACAAACAAAAGCACACACATATATCTACACACATATATCTACACAAATCTATACAAATAAATATACACGTAGACAAACGTATATGTTGTGTATACAAGTTAGTTTGTATGTTTTTAAATCTTTTCTATTTCTTATAATTTATTGTATATATATATACACAAACACATTA
>CAHIKZ030000491.1:187500-197500 GCA_903632075.3 Acanthosepion pharaonis
TTACCTCTGACCCAACCTATTCTATGTTCAATTTCTTTTTCGCCTATACTTAATTTGTTATAGCTGATCCGTGTGTTAAGCATTAATTCCCATCTTATGTTGATGATTGATTCAGGGTATCAGTGCCATCACTGATTTCGTTTCAATTCCAGATCATAGTTTCTGTTTTGGAAAGGTTTATATTTTTCTTGGAACACTTGGTAGAAGACGTTGAATATCTGTTCAAGATCATCCTTATTCTAACCTATATCATCAGCATCCCCCTCTCAGCAGGAGGGAAGACAGGATCCTTGTCTTCTATTGGTGAACTCGTTTTGGATTGCTGTATTGTGTGCTTAATTCATCAGTGCCCATCTCGTCACATCTGTGCTTGTATATACACAGGCCATAGTCGAGGAAGAGATTAAATAGACTAGGACTCTCATTTCTTCCTGATAAGGTTTGAAATGTTTCTGTATTGGGCTCCTCGTCAGATATGTAAGATTCTGTAGATCGATACGTTTTCTCTATTAGATCGATGTATTCGGTAGATTAGAAGATTGGAATGGATGAGTAGATGTCTCTATTGATTGTGGTTATATATATATATATATATATATATATATATATATATATATATGAAGAAATATAGTCTTAAGATGTGCTATATTTATGGGATAAAGTGCTCAATATCAGAGATAGAGCGTGTGTAAATATAAAAGTGAACATAGGTCTGTGAGGTCTACAAAGTTTCCTATTAGAGAAGTCGACAATCGCTTGGGGTTGTTTGATGACATATAGGCCATCGCTTCATCCATTATCAGAGCGAAAACTAAACTGGGTTGTGAGAAGTTGACTTTCTCTTTGTTTATATCAAGATGATTGCTTCCAATTCGATTTCTCCCGCAGAAATATGGATTTGGAAATTATTTTTGATGAGCGTTTTATGTTTTGGTAAATTCTTTGTAAAATACTGTGTACGAATAAGAAATCATTTTCTCACGATTAATCATTTTTTTTATGATAACTATTTTATATTTCTGACGATATTTGCTATTTTTTTAACTAAGAAGACATGATTTCTCGCATGTCAGCTTTTTTATATAGTGACGTAATGAAATCATCCCTATGATCGTCTTTTAGAATGACAAGGAAAAAAGATTTTATTTTTAATGTTGAATAATTCAATGAATTGCGTCACGGAGATATTCTCAGATATTCGGCGATATTCTTATAGATACAAGTATTTAAGTAAATGCTCTGTTTATAAACAGAGCATTTACTTAAATACTTGTATCTATAAAAAGAACGTTAAACATAAAAATGTCTTTAATAAAACATGAAGACAATAGCCGTATATATATAATGCATATGTTTATGAACCAGTGAATATTCCTTGCTTATATTTTCATTACAATTAAATATTTCTGATAAATTTGTTGTTTCCCGGTTCGCATTTGTAAATAACTCTTCCCCATGTCTAAACAGTGAGAAATACGAACCGAAAATTATTAGAAATATTAAAGAAATAAATTAATTAATTATTCAAAAACAACTTTCATCGTTTTTCAATCAAATGTGCATTAACTTGAAAATATGGTGTCCAATACATATTTGTAAATTTTGGCAGAGATCCCACTTTTGTATAAGTTTCATTAAAAAACGACTGACAAGGTGCTGCGATTAATTTTGATTTTATTTTTCTTGTGTTCTTATAATTTTCTTCTGCCCTGGATATAAATTGTCGGAGTGTATGCCCGAGGGCTCTCAGCTGTATATTTAGCCATTATCAGGTCTAGCCGAAAAGCGATTGGCCACAGACTTAAATTCTGTCCTGAAAAGAAAATTATAACTCAAGGAAAATGAAATAAAATAAAAAAAAAACACTTAAACGCAATATCTTGTCAGTCGTTTTTTTTTAATTTTTTAGTGAAACCTGTATATATATATATTCTTACAATTGGAATTAAGATAGCGATAGTTAATGACCATTTTCGCCTACGAATTTAAAATTTTTAAAATTCGCATGATTTTTCAAACTGTTTATAATGTCCTTTTGTAGAATATTTAATATTTCAAATTTTATATTGTGTTAATAGGACTCGCTTAGGTTATACCAACGGATGACTACCTACATATATATATATATATATATATATATATAATTTCATCCCCGAGATATATATATATATATACGTGAAAATATATAGAAAATAGGAAGGAACTGGTTAGGTAAATAATCCAAAGTCCCTTAGTATTTTAGTTATTTTTTTTTTTAAATTTGATTCCCCCAAAAAAAAATTCGCTTGAGGATGGAACAGAGCTTATTTTAACTCAATTTAATTTAAATAATTATATTGATGTTTTCGGCTCTTGTTTTTTGAAACATGAGACTTCTTATGTAGCGTTTTGGAATCATATTTTTAAATAAATAATTATATATATATATATATATATATATATATATATATATATATATATATATTATTATTATTAATATTTATATTTTGATATTAAAACAAAAAATATTTTCAAATCGCTATATTATCACTTTCGTGTTTCGGTACTATGATGTACCTCTTCAGGTGAATGATATATATATATATATAAATAATTTTCTTTTTCCAAATACTGCAGTTTATTTTTTGAAGAAACGATAGGCTGAAGACAAAAATTACTTAAAAAACTTGAATATATCTATAATAATGAAAAGATATAATTATAGTAGTTTAAAAATATTCGGAGGGGAAGAATTTCTTTCTCAATCAATTACAATGATGCATATAGACTTTGTGCTATGGCTCCATCAGCTTGTTTTGTTTTCTTTCTTTTTTTTCTTGTTTTTTTTTTTTTTTTGCTATGTAAATATTTGCATCTATCTATTTACATACGCATATGCATGTATCTACAATAAATATCTACATCGAAACTCTCTTGTAAATGTATTCCTTTCAAAATGCAAGCAAAATTCACTTCTAATTTTATCCCCGATCAAAGATGCTCAAAAAGTAAAGGATATATATTGAAATATTAAAAAAAAATAAATTGCCGAATTACACTTGTCACAACTTATACATTAAAACCTTCAGCCCCACCATATATTTATGTTCACTCATCGATATACGACAGCCCTTCCCAGCGTGACACTTATGAATAGACTTGAGTGTTTCAAATGAAAATTATCGCCATTTTCTTCGTCTATTTTCAGTTTAACGTCTTTTTTCATCTCTCTCTCGCTCTCTCTCTCTCTCTCGCTCTCTCTTTTATCTCCCTTGTTTGTGATTACGGGTCCGCCGACTTTGTCTTCTGGCCAGCGGGTCCGACTATTAGACTAATAATACATCTTCCTCCTACCGGATATCTTGCTTTTCATTAAAAATAAGTGAGAGACGATTGTATTTTTCATAGTTCAAAACAAACACGTTTGATATTTTTTAAAAGCAGTCTTTTTCATAAGTTCTTTTTATTGCCGCCTTTGTTATACATTGTTTCTTTGGGCTTAATTATTTTTATAAACGTTTTATTTTATTTTCTTCATCCATTTTCATATTCATATGCATATATACGAGTTACATCCACATTCCTTTAGATATGTATGTACACTTATATACATAGAGCTAAACGTTTATGTGAACATATAAATAAATAAAAGTTAAATATTTAAATATATATATATAGGCGTGCGTGTGTGTGTGTGTGTGTGTGTGTGTGTGCGTGTGTGTGTATTTAAATATGTGCAATGATAAATATGCAATATTTATGGCGGTAGTTTAGAGTCTTTTGATTGTTTATAGTTTTTAATTCTTTGTTTAGATTCCATTATATTTCTGCACACACATATGTATATATATATATATATACATTTACATATATATATATATATATATATATATATATATTGATTTATATGCAAAATATTTACGTTTATTGTCAATGCCGCCAAATGTAAATATGAATCCATATTCTTTTTTTCAAATATGTGCATTCAATAAATCATATATATATATATATATATATATATATATATATATATATATATATATATATATATATATGTATGTATATATATATATATTGGAGAGAGAGGGTGCGCGGTATAAAGAAAGCTTTATCGGTTTTATGTCTTTCACCTTTTTCTTTGTCATTCGCTGTCCTTTATTTCTGTCCAGATAAAAAGCGACGCATTTTGAATTAATAAATATCTTCAAATATCAAATGCACGTCCACCGTTCACTTTGTTTGTCTCGTGTAACTTTTTCCCCCCCTTGCCATTTTATTGTTTCTTTCTTATTTATTTCAGAATTTCTCTTTTGTTTTATATTTAAAATCCATCTTTTGTCTTAACACGTTACATACATTATATATATATATATATATATATATATATATATATATATATATATATATATATATATATATATATATATATGTGTGTGGGTCTAAATTCATTGAAAATCACCGTTTTGTCACTTGCGGGCGTGTGAAATTGATTCGTACTTGTAATAGAATTTGTTTTTTTTTATATGCAAAACAATATGTGAAAGCGTTGTATTTATATATTTTCAGCTTTCATTTCCTTTTTGTTTTTCCTCTTCGTATTTAAGTGTGTGTAACTCTATGAAATAGCGTTTTTCTCTTGTTTATTTTCGGTCTTTTGGTATATGAAAAATCTTATGAAAACATCTGAGAATCAAATACTACTCGATAATTAGGCGATATATATTGCATAATACGCGAAATATACTTCTATATATTTCATCTAAGTTTTCGGTATTCAAAATATATTTCTTGCACTGGTGACGCCAGGTGGCAGTGTCTTTGATAATATTTCAGATGCCATGAGGTGACATGACCTAGACCATGAAAAAACACATTATAATAGTTTTCTACATACAAAGCATGTGCGATACCCTGCCCTCATCAACCGCTAACCAAGAGAGGTAACACAGTTTCGGTGGCTAAGGTGATACTGCCACTCCTGGAGACACCATCAGCTTTTGCTAAGGATCCGGGTATTGTCTTTTATGTAGACGTGTCTGACTCTGCGAGTTTTATGCAACTGCAAGTCAGATTTTCAACGTTGTGTTAAAAGCGTTTGCTTTTGGTCGTTAAACAAAGCATAAATCGCTCGCAGTGACCGTTGTTAATGACATAAAATCGAAGGGAAACAAATATGTTTAACGTCGGACGTAGCATTGTTTTACGAGCATGGTTTTAATTAAATTTGTTTATCGACCAGATCTAGCTCGATTACTGTTGAGCTATGATCTGGGGACGATGTGAATATTAAATAGAAATATAAATTTCATATAGAGGTCATTATTTATGTTAGATCATTTAAACTAGGACGACATTAATATATAAAAAAAAGGTTTAATATTCTTTAAATTTCTTTGATCAATCATTGTTAATTCAAATTGCCTACGGATAGAAAATGAATGATACTATTTTAATGTGCGACCCACCGTAGTTTTTGTTGTCTGTGCTGTGAATTGACCTTTAGCCTACGGTCAACATTTCATTATATAAATTTATTACCTGTGTTTAACCTTTTTTTTTACCCTTTTGACATAAGTGTTCCTGACTGGTCAATATAAAATCAAAAAACGAGAATTTTTAAAGAAAATTAGACGCGTAAGTGGTGACCTTTTTCCAGTCACGTCTCAATTAAATTTGATGGAAAGTACTGAGAAAAAAAATGAGGCAGATTTGTTTTTGGCATTTTTAAATGATATACGAAATGGAGTTCATTAATTTAAAGTTAAACTGTTTGCATCAGTTATGGAGTAACACTGAATTCTATCAAAATGATAACCGTTAATGTACTATTTAACCTTTCTTGATTATTATGATTCTGATTTGAATGATTAAGTGTATATCATTAATAATAAATCAGTATTCAATTTGCTTTTTATAATACTGCAGAATAAGTTTTTTTTTTTTGCTGTGGAGGCAGACTGCGCATTGAAGTGTAAAAATGCAGGTAGACTATAAATGATCTGGTAGACAGTACGCTAAAGTAACATCAAATGAATTGAGTAAGTGATGTAAATTGCGGTGTACAAGTCGAGTTTTCAAACCTCAATAAATCTTATCAAAACTAGGGGTCGACTTATATGGCGGGTATAAAATGCAAACGTTTACGCTCCTACCAATTATTGTCCACCATTTACCTTACTTCCAGCAGGCTGACACAAATATATCGAATTAAAACTTGTTTTTAGTGAACATATTTGGCATATTAACACAAAAATTAATATCAAATAATGAAATAGTAACATAAATTTGGTATTCTATTAAAGCTACAGCAATCATCGTAAGTGGCATTCGTAAACGATATACGAAGGTGAGTTCATTACAGTATTTAACTGTTTACATCCGTTATGAATTCCATCAAAATGATGACCTTTAATGTGTACCATTCAACCTTTTTTTGATTATTATGATACTGATTTGAATAATTAAGTGTATTTCATTAATGATAAATAATTATTTAACAGTATTCGATTTGTTTTTGTCATCCTGCAGAGTAAGGTTTTATGCAGTGGAGGCAGACTGCACATTGAAGTGTAAAAATGCAGCTAGACTATAAATGATCTGGTAGACAGCCCGTTAAAGTAACACCAAATGAATTGAGTAAGTGATGTAAATTGCGGCGTACAAGTCGACTTTTCAAAACTCAATAAATCTTTCCAAAACTAGGGGTTGTAAACAAATGGGACAGCACTCCTAACAATTACTGTACACCAGGTACCGTAACTCGAGCAGTCCTCCACAGATATATCCCACTAAAACTTGTGTTTAGTGAACATATTTGGCATATTAACAGAGAAATTAAAAAGCAAATAATAAAATAGTAAGATTAATTTCGGTATTTTATTAAAGCTACAACACATATCGCGTCCAACCGCTGATACACTAAGTGTAAACACTGACCGAAGCGCCGTTTAATACAGGCAGCCATTCAGACAACGAGGTACGGTATGTGTGTCATCTGCCAGATTTAATAACGGTTTATGACAGTTTAATGTCACATAATGACAGTTTACTGAATATACAATATACTTAATTTACCGGTAGGCTTTAGGCCATGTGAAGACAACCGTATATTTAGAGGTCGACCTATACAGTATGTATAGGCCTAACTCTTGAAGTCGACTTATACGCCGCTGTTTATTTTATGTAAAAATAGAAAATGGCGTAAGACAAGGACGCGACGTCTCGCCGAATTTATATAACCTTTATTATTGGTGGATACATTTTAGCATCATAACATACAGTGGTGATGGCATCCACAGAAGAAGAAAAAATATGAGGAAAACCGAAACGATGTAGCAAAGAAAGACGAGAAGAGAGATAAAAAAAAATCATTAATTGAAAGCTGAGAGAATTTATGGTTGTCAACAAGAGGAAGAACCTAAGATACGAACTAAGAACTGGAAATTTAATAAACTGGAAATTATTGCAACAGACTATGGAAAATGCGACACCAAAATCGCATAGAAAATGTGAGCAGTGAGTACAAATATATACAAGATAGAACCAAAAAAAGACAAATATACTTAGAATTAGAAGGACACAGTTGAAATATTGGGTAC
Source organism: Acanthosepion pharaonis (assembly GCA_903632075.3). Taxonomy (NCBI): domain Eukaryota; kingdom Metazoa; phylum Mollusca; class Cephalopoda; order Sepiida; family Sepiidae; genus Acanthosepion; species Acanthosepion pharaonis. Next base: position 195,078 of record CAHIKZ030000491.1, read on the forward strand.
ACATAAAGACGGCTAGAGAATTTAACACTCACAGGACATATAGAACGGAAGAAGGGTATAGGTAAACATCACCTACCTAACGAGCTTGTGTAAATAGATGACAGAACATAGAGTGGGAAGTATGGTAAAGAGAAAATACTTTTTAGAGGTACCAAGGAAAGGAAGTTGAGGAGAGTCATCATCACCTAGATTCTGAAGGGACAGAGGTAAACATCGAGTCACCTACCTTATAACTTGTGTAAATAGAGAGCAGAACATAGTCTGGGACGTACAGTAAAGGGAAAACATTTCTTGGAGCTATAAAGGATAGGAAGTAGGGGAGAGTCATGATCAACTATGTTCTGAAGGGACAAATATAAACAGCGAGTCACCAACCTAGCGAACTTGTGTAAATAGATTACACATGGCACAGTGGATAAAGGCATTCGTTAGATCCAGTGACAAGACCAAAAGAGTGTGAGTTCAATACCCAGTTAAGGCAGTGGAGAACTTTCAGAGGGGAATTAACAGGAGATAACTGATAACTGACATCCATTAAACATGGCACGTGGAACTAGAACTGTCTATCCCAGTGAACGAAATAAAGGGTCCAGTTCGACATTTCAACCACCTGAAGATGACAGAACGTACAACGGCCGAAACGTTGTAATAGATATGCCAACAAAGATGTGGACAATAGTCCGAATTATGTAAATAATGTACATAATACATCATCTCACAAATATAGACCAAATATAAATAAAGAAATATTAGATTGTATCGAAAGTCATTTATGTTTTGAGAAAGCACTTGTAATGACGAATGTATCATCTAAACCATATGTGACAATTCAAAATAAATTTGGAGTACATTGACATAAGAAAATGTTCAATGCAAAACATAATGATAAAATGAAAAAGCTGCACAGCCCCAGAATCGTTCCTTGTAGATTGACCACAGATTCTCGATTGGATTTATATCAAGAGAGTTTCCGGGCCAGTCTATAGTACTTTGATTTGCTCACTGGTAAGGCTTGCCAGTGTATTCGTGTAGCGTTACAAATTTAGTACGATTCTTTGGAGTAACGTCCATCGCAGACAATGACCGTAGGACAACTAATCGACAGTCGAGACAACAGTGTCTAGGCGGGATAAAAATCTGATTCAATCACGGGTGACGCAATATTTTTCAAGACCAAACAATTTTTATCATACACCCCGAAAATAGATTCATATTACTGCACACCACTGCAAATGACTTAATGTCAGGAAAAAAAAGAAAGAAATCGATTACACCTTGTCACTCCAGTGGTTCTAAAACTGACCGTATGATGAAAGAAAGGAAATTAAAGCGGTTGTTTCAATTAATTTGTTCAAGGGTGTATGGTGGGATAATCGAGGTATTATTCATTTAGATTTCTCAACAATGAAATCAGAAACGCGCGATTTTATATGTCCAGTATTTGCAACGTGTTAATAATAATTTGGTGGGAAATCGCCAAGTGCTTGTAAAAAGGAGAAAAAAATGTGTGCTCTTCACCATAACAACGCAAGGCCGCATAGAGCAAGAATAATAATGGGAAAAAAATTGAAATTTAGTTAATCTGTTCTACTCCATCTGCCATATTCAAGCAATCTTACACACTTTAATTGCTGCTTTGGTGGGGACATTTTATCTACTAAAAAAACAGATTTAATCGTCCGTCGAACCGTTTTTTCCCATGAAAAAGCTGCTGGTTTTTATTCAAAAGGTTTTAGTACCTTTTGAAGAGCTGATAAGTGACAACACGTCATTGCGAATAATGGTGGATATATAATTGAATTAGATATAATTGTACTTTTTGAAGAAAAAATTGATGGAGGAAAACGGAACTGACTTAAACTAACAGGACGGTGTCAATGGCACCTTTTGTCTTTAGAAATGCCTTAAAAATGTTATATGGTAACACGACGATTTATTGAGCAATGGAGTAATTTTAGGCCATGAATGTCTAAATCAGTATGTTTCTACAATTCATAACAGCAATTATATTATTATTATTAAGTATTTCGTCCATTTAAAAAATTAGGATTTTTTTTGCAACTCGTAGACGCGTGTTAACATCCTTATAGTGTATAGCATTGTTGAAATTATCGCTAACATTTTTGGTCGAGATTTGCAAAGTGTACGGCTCGTTCAGTTTCGTAAACCAATACGATGAAATCTGAATAAGCTGATTTGTTTGGAAAAATACTTTGACAAAAGAAAACCCGACTTCAAGGTTTAATAATTTCTTTAATTTAATTTTATAGGACTTCATGGTAATCAATATTTGTTAAAACAATTTCGGTTTTTCCTTTTTCTGTTTAATAGCGAATAATAAATTCTTAGGATTTCTTACTCTTGAGCATGCAATATACAACTGGCCATGCATAAATATTTCTTTCTGGAGGCAAATTCCAACT
>CAHIKZ030000491.1:202500-205000 GCA_903632075.3 Acanthosepion pharaonis
TCATTGACGAAAACAAATTGGGAAATCATTTTTATCTATCGCTCAGAAGTTTAAAATGAAAAGATGATCTGATTTGTGTTTTCACTGGACAGGTAGGCCCAGGAAAAGGAGTCAGAGAATTGAAATTAATGAGGAGAATGAACCATGCCTTTCTCCTGCGCACTGTAATAATTAGATTTGTCACAAAGACAAGTTATGCCAGTCCTGAGAAGGAGGAAGAATTAGAATAAGGAGGAAAGAATAAGAAAGGGGCAGAATTTAGCCCCGCCTGTGCGGAGTAGCGGTGCGATATGTGAAGGTAAGAAGGTAGGAGTTAAGGGAGGAACATCCCTGTGATTACTCCCAAGGAAGGTGGATAATTCTGCAAATTTGAAAAGTTGATGAAGAAAGCAGAAATAGTGAACAAAGAAAATCTTTATTGGAATTATTAAAATTGGAGAATCAACGAATCCCAAGAACCCTTCGACTATGCGCCAGTTATAGGCCGAAGTGTATATAAGCAGATAAATTTGGGAAGCTAGAAGACTTTGGGCTGAAAAGCCGCATCTAGTGCCGCTTAGATCTATGTCACCTGCTATCAGCTTTCCTGATTCCAATACTTTGAACACAGTTCCTGCAAAAGTTTAGACAAGGCCAGATATCAGTATAGAGACTGATGAAGGGTTATTTTTTGCTGTACCAAAAGCTATATAAACCAATTGAAGATTAACTCCACGAATCTCTCATTTTATTTTTCTTCGTGAAAATATCATGGTACTCGCCACGGCTTGAACCGGCGCTGCGAGACCAGTTGATGTGGATCGAAGCGGCCTCACCAACAACCAGCTTGGACGAACGTCAGAATTGACCAGCGTAGAGTTAGCTCCGTCATTAAACGTAGTTCTAAGACCCTGACGACCGGACCACTAAAATGGCGTTACACCACCGGATGGAGGCGGCGGCGGCAAAAAGTGTTATAACTTTTGTGTTTATATAATCTTTTACTTAAGTTCTTTAAGGTTTCTTCTATGTTATTTTTGTGGCAGTTATTACAGGCGTTGGAGTACACCCCTCTTTCAAATTTTAGATTATCATTTTGTTTAATATTGACTAAGTCTTTTATTGTTTTAGTTGCCGTAATAACAAATTTATATAGAGTTTAGATACATTCTTTCCGATTGTAGTAAAAATATATATATATGTAAAATTCCCAGCATCCCTCTGTGCTACATATTCTACTTACATAATAAATTTAGTGATACACACACATACATATATATATATATATATATATATATATATATATATATATATATATATGTGTGTGTGTGTGTGTGTGTGTGATTAATATACATATATATGTGTGTGTGTGTTTAATATATATATGTGTGTGTGTGTGTGTGTGCATGTATGCGTAAAATTACAGATGTAATTCAAATATATCTGCAAAAATGACAATATGAATAAAGACAAAAATATATTTTCCCTTTGTCTTATATATATATATATATATATATATATATATATATAGAGAGAGAGAGAGAGAGGGGGGGTTATAAGCCCGAATCTTCAAATCGAAGGTGGAAATCCTGAATGTATCAAAATACTGAAAAGATCAGAATCCCCAAAAAATAATCTTTGGGAGAAATTGAAAACAAAAAAATCTTTGGAAATACCTTTAATTCTAAATATTTACAAAATAGCGTTTAAAAAGTGTTTATACATCTGAAACATTCAAAATTCATTAAAACATATAAAACCGGTATATATGAATAATTTATGATGAAAGATTATGAGCAAGGAGCCTAAGATACTCCATAAGATCTAGTCGATTTTTCACAATCTTTTAAGCCCTTTCATCACGATAAAACACTTTTTTTTTTCTTTTTGGACAAGACTCTCCTCAGAGAATGCGTTCACATTCGTTTTCGACGTGCTGCTGCACTTTTTGGAACTCTTTAATAATGCGATAAACACCGATATGGGCATTGCCTACTAAAGTTTCACATCGCTTATGCCATATTCTGGTTTTAGATATTTATTTTTTTAATGAATTTTGAATGTTTATAAATTCGGGATTTCAAATTTCTGGATTTTGACATTCGGGATTTTAACGTTCGGGATTATGATTGGCACCCATATACATACATACATATATATATATATATATATATATATATATATATATTCAATAATTATAACATAACTACAAAAATAGCCATTTTGTTTCAACAATTCTGGTGTCTTCTCAAGTGATGTTGTTCATCAATGCCATGTAATTATGTTATAATTTTAATTAAATATTATTTGCTCGGCTTTGCATTGAGCACTTTTTAAAAAAGAGTGTATCTGCTTATCGAAATGTTATTCCATCTATTACAACCCTGTACTCGGATACACACACACACACACACACATATATATATATATATATATATACAGGGGTTGGACAAAATAATTGGGACTGTTGCAAAATCCACTCCTATATTTCAAAGACCTATGATATTAAGACCTTTAACTA
>CAHIKZ030000491.1:210000-232500 GCA_903632075.3 Acanthosepion pharaonis
AGGGGATGGAGTAATTGCCGAAAGCTGGGTCTACGAAACTCTGGAGTCGGATTGCTGAAGGGAATATCAATCAGCTATATATATATATATATATATATATATATATATATAGTTGTGTATTTGTGCAGAAATACCACTCTATTAGTATGTTTCATTAAAATTAATGACAAGTTACTTCTGTTAAGTTTAAATGAAAAGTTGACCTTTTCCTGACTTGAATTTCGCATTTTGAAAACAGATTGCGATCAGATATTTTGTATTCTACTTTACAGCCAGATTGTACGAAGGCACTGCTTATAAAAGACATCAAACTCACGAATACACACACACTCATACACATTTACACACAGATAAATATATATATATATATATATATATATATATATATATATATATATATATGTGTGTGTGTGTGTGTGTGTGTGTGTGTGTGTGTGTGTGTGTGTGTGTGTGTGAATGATATAACTGTTCGGAAGTTGTAATCACGGCATATTCAGGTAGCCTTCTCCCATATTAACAGAAAATGTGAAATTCTATGTTAAAATATTCACACAAACACAGGCACGTGCACACGTATATTATCTTTTGAGGACTTTAATATAGAAATGAATTTTTAAAAATATGGTAAAAAAAAAATCCCAGACGTAAGTAATCAATAATATTTAATGAACGAGAATGTGAAGTCCCTTCAATGAATATCGTAATATATTGAAAGAAAAAAATGGCATAAAATGGCAAGGCTTCATTTGATAAAACTCAGCGGTTGGCAAATAAACAGGATGGCTGACACATGCCATGATGGCGTCAAATGAATTTCGTTTCAATCTTATCAGGATGGACGATGGCGGCTGCAAGAGAGAGTTTTGCTCTGTTGGTTTGGAAACTGATTATAAGAGTGCACTTTATTCAAACACTGCCTCACATTCTCGCTTCTCTATCAGTCATCGTTACATGTCAGTAACGACATAGGCTGCTAAAATATCTGTCGTTGGTTTAAAATACAGGGAAATATTGATTCATGTCTTAACAATAAACATTATTGTGAAATCCCATATTAACAGAAAATGTGAAATTCTATGTTAAAACATTCGCACAAGCGCAGGCACGTACACACTTCAAAATATAGAAACGAATTTTATAAAATACTGTACAATACAGGGAAACATTGACTCATGCCTTAATAATAAACATTAGTGTGAAATTAGTTGGAACTTTTCTCCGGTTAGATTTTCGGTATTGATACTCATTACAGCATATATCACTTCCACACACATATATATACATTATGAAATGGACAATGTCCGACAATTATTTAAAGACATTTTTATGTTTAACATTCTTTTTATAGATACAAGTATTTAAGTAAATGCTCTGTTTATAATAAACAGTATTAAATAACATTTACCGGCCTGAATGTCCGAGAAATTTTCATAGAAAATATTCGTTCTTTGACAAGATTCGAACCTGCATCCTATACGGAACCGTCATTTAGCTTGACGTGCCTAACATGAGCAGTTATGAATGTACGTGAGAGATTCATGGAAGTTATAAGCAGTAAATTCGACCTTGCCAATCGAACGATCCTTTGTGGCCGAGCGGTGAGGTACGTCAAGCTAAATATTATGGAAATATCGTAGCGAATTAAAAACGTATATTATGGAAATTTCAATTTTTTATGCCGACATTAACACTAATTCATTCCTTTGATTCAATGGTTGGATTTGATTATTGTATTTTATTATTGTAATGTTTTCTTCTAAACATAAGTCACACCTATCTCTAAGACTATAAGGAGCAAGTGCGGAACCTATAATCTTCCAAACTATATTTGGACTCAAACCTTTCTTCTTCAATTCCCAAATTTTCTTTGAAAGAGCTATCTGATGTTTTAGTCTTGGAGTTAGAAAATGAGTACATATGGGTAGAAAATCTCTGTTTCCATTCCTCCGGGGTAATTCCATTGTAAACGTTATAATTATTCATATTTTCTTTTGGGAAAATGATCGTTTGATATATAAACTTGGTAGATCTGCATTTGCCCTCTATTGAACAATTTTCTTTAGATCTAAAATTACAGGAGTGTTCAATACCAGGTTTGTTTTTTATCCGATAGAAGTTTCTTAAATTATGGTTAGTGTGTGAGTTGATAATGTTATACTTGTTGTTGGTACAGGATTGGCTAATCTTAATCGTTTCCCTACTGAAGATCTTATATATATATATATATATATATATATATATATATATATATATATATATACGTTATGAAGAACTTGGTAATCCGTATGGGTAATCCCAAAGAGGATGAAATCCTGAGAGCTCAATGTAAATCCAGAGCTAATATTTAAAAGAAAAACAGACCACTTTAAGGTACCATTATAATAATTTATTTCACCAGAGCCCTTTTAAATGACGCTGGATCATCAGACAGCACTTCCATAAATGAAATGAAACGAAAAATTAAATTAAATTGATGGGTAATGTAAGTTTTTGTAATTTAACAGAGAGTGTAAAAGGGGTAGGTAGACATGGAAAAGTATAGGGAGGGATTAATTTCATATCTCTCTCAAGTATACTTTATAGTGGGGGAGGAGGAGTGACCAGACCTTGACCTATATATATATATATATATATATATATATATATATATATATATATGAGTAAAAGAAATGATAAGAGAAAAACACTTTTAATACCAACGCGTTTCGTTCGTTTATTGGGGAACTTTATCAAGTGTAGATATTTTATTTTGTAAAACGCAAAAGTAACACATAGATAACGTTCAACATTAAAATTCTGAATTAGCAAACGCTCTAAAACAATATCAAATAAAATTTCAATACATCGACTAAATGAATAATAATCACATAAATGTCAATAGCAACATCAACGACATTAATTCATTTACGTTTGATATTCCCAAAACTTACGTTACTTAGATTCTTCTGTAGTTTAGAATCGCTTGAAGGCAGTAAGTTTTTGAAATCATTTCGAGTGTTCTCTAAGTAAATTCTGGGTATAAATACAGGTTACCAAATAAAATTTCTTCACTTGCCTTGATAAATTTCTTCAATGAACAAAACGCTTTGGCATAGAATACTGCTACCATATATGGTCTGGAGCCACCGCTGCTCATCTTAGGGTCCTTGACAAAATCCAGAGACGAATATGCAATGTGAGTGGCCCTGATCTGGCATCTCGTTTACAGTCGCTCTCTCACAAACGGGCCGTTGCTTCCCTCTGTCTTTTCTACACATACTTTCACGACGAGCTACTTTTGCTGGTTACGCAACTGCATGAATTTATACGTGCAGTGAAAGGCTGGCAGCGAGATGCCACTTGGTCGGCATCTCAGTCCCACCGTTTCACTGTCGAAACTGTTAAATATAGCCGTCTTTTCTACTCCAATAGCTTCATGTCTCGCACTTTCCGTCTGTGGAACTCCCTTCCTCTTACTTGCTTCCCTGATAGCTATGATCTTCAATTATTCAAATGCAGTGTCAATCGATATCTCCAGATGTCTAGATCTATTCCCTGTCCTTCTCTTCATCCTTTACTCTGTCACGTCTCTTTTCTCTTGCTCCCACTCTCTGTGACCTCATGCGTACTAGGGCACTCCCACTTTGCTTAGGGCGAAATGCTTTAAAAAAGGGTTTACTCTTTTTTCAATTAATATTTTGAGCATTTTACACACACACTTCCCCACACACACACACACATATATATATATATATATATATATATATATATATATATATATACCATTATGAAATGGACAAAAGTCCGACAATTATTTTAAGACATTTTATGTTTATACATTCTTTTTATAGTTACAAATATTTAAGTAAATGCCCAGTTTATAATAAACAGTATTAAACAACATTTATCGGCTTGAATGTCCGAGAAATTTTCATAGAAAATATTCGTCCTCCGACAGGATTCGAACCTGTATCCTACACGGAAATGTCATATAGCCTGACGTGCCTTTTTAATCGATAACAATAAAAAAAATATTAAAAAATTTATTCTAACCAATAATTACTAAATTATATGATAAAATTTAATATTAAAATTAAAAACTGCTAATTTCAAAATCAAAATTTAATCGCTATTAAGTTTACAACTATAACATTACTGAGGAGAAAAGAAGAAATATATATGTTATTCAATTTATTTCTTCATTGAAGTTACTTTAGCAAATTTTATATCCGGTCCTTTGACAATGTATACATTTTAATCCTAACAGTGTGTGAATGGGGTCCTAAACTCACGCGTAAAGCAAACGCAATCAGATTATAATATATAAGCAGACATATATATATATATATATATATATATATATATATATATATATATATATATATATATATATATATATATATATATAAACAAAAGAGATGAGACAGAGAATATCACCACGATCGTTAAAAAAAAAAAAAAAAAAAGAATGCACACGTACATACATACACGATTAAGAGTGAATGCATTTTCCATACACATAGACAATTATTTTTATTAAAATTCACCCAATAAAAAGGCTCGAGAGGCACTGGAGGTAGGGCGTTACTGAATGAGGTGTGTGATTGGAATATAATCTAAGATAGTAGGATCTGAAGATTATGACAATCAGGAGGATAGAAATTGATTTAACTAAAAAAGAAATTAGTAGTTGTTTTCCGGGAAGCATTCACGCGGGTGCCTGTTATCAAAAGTAGCAATTCGTGGGGGAAAATCTTTCTGGGTGGTACTTCCTTAATAAATTTAAAATATAGAGGAAATGAGGGCAATTCGACTCTGTGGCAGTAGCATGGCGAAAATTAATTGTAAAGGTCTTAACTGGAGGGACTAAAGAACATCACAACATTTGCCATAAAAATAGCGATAGGCTAGCGATAATCTTGTAACGTTGCGTCTGTAGGAAAAGACCGTAAAATATTGAACACGTTATCGCCTAGAAGACCACATAAGCCATTTTAAACTCTATCAAGCTTGGAAAGTGAAGATTGTGCAGCTCCAATTCAGATACTGAAGCAATATTTTATTTTTAGTCTACTCTGACTTCTTGTAAATATTGCTATATTTAGTTATGTATTGGCGTCTGTTAGCTTTAATTGTAAGACATCCTTATTAAATCTAACTGTATGAATTATTAGATCAAATAAGAGAAGAAATTAATACGCTTGTAATGTACACAAATATATATTGGCTTTTTTTTAATTTTATGTTTATTAATGCTTATAGACGGATGATTTGTAGAAATTGTTTAATTTTTAAGAAAACAACAAATTTCTTGCAAAAATTGCAAATATGTTTTGCATGAATCAAGTCAAAGAAAGAATTTCTTTTCCAAATGGAAATTTGTTCAAAACATCGGCAATTTTTTTTAATTCTTGTCAAAGAAATTTGACCATTTCGAAAATAAAATCCTAACTTTAAACAAATTTTCTTGGGCTTGATTTTTTTTTCCCGAATCGTTTCATCAAACTGTGTATCACGTCCAAATTCCTGATTTTCAGAAAAATATGGACATGGCTTTATGGCAAAGCATCGGTCGAGAGGCTCGGTTTTGGTAATGCTCTTCGGTAAAAACGGTTTTCTCAATATTTACAATGTTCGGCCTGTTGTCCTCATCTTTATTGTCATATTCACGTCGCTTCGACAGCTGTACGCCCTGGCCTTCTTCAGGTGATATACGTTGGAATTTCGTCCGCCGGGGTAGATTGTTTTTGTTCCAAGTGCCATACCTTTTCTGGATATCTCAGTCTCAGTTATTTCTCTTCAGCCATCCAACTCTCCAAGTTTTTTTTTTCACCTCTGCTGTGGTCAGGTTTTGAACCCACAACCCTTTGAGTCAAGTCACTGGATTACTTCAATCAACACTTTCAACCACTAGGCCATAGACAAATGTTAACGGATTTCTCAGTTTGGTAAAATCATTTTAAACATTCCTTTTCTTCGAACAGTTATGATTATATCCTTAATACTAGGGGGTAGGGTCCTAATAGGAGAAGTATCTTTTTACCAAAAACGGATAATTTTAAACGTTCTTTTTTCTCCAAATTTAGGCTTATGTTCCTAACATATGGTGAAGTCGTTTTGCGGCGTACGGTGGCCGTTAATAATTAAGTATAACTCAAGACTTCAATGTTATGATAAAAAACGTATTTAATTTAAATACTTAAGAACAAAGAAGCAAAAGTCAACGAAAATAATTAAACATTTTAGTGAATACCTTGTTAGTAGCGCTGCTGGGATTAACGTCCGGTAAATCAAAACCCAAATCCTCAACACCCAATTGTTCACACTAATTCGACTGGATAGTTCCACTCAGTAGTCACTTAATAATCACTCCAGTCAGTAGCCTGACACCGCTATTTATACCTCTGGCGGAAAACATATATTCATAAATCCAGAGTGTCACGATCGAACCTCGTTGTTGGTAGTTACTCATTTTTTTTCTATATGAGAAGGTAGTATAATAATTAGACATTCGGAACTTTTACCAATACTTAATAGATATGAGGGGGGGGTCTTAATAAGAGGGGTAGTCAGAAAATCGTTTAAAATGTCAAAAAGTTAATATTCTTAAGAAACTTTGTTGGTTATAAAATTTAATCTAAATGTAAATCACCTCGTCTCAATTAAACACTTAAGGGTACCTCGTACCAATAAAATTCACCCTCAATTAATCTTTGATGTACTTCCTTATTTCGTATTGTTATAAACATTATGTTATGTGCGTACTCATGTTTGAATTGACATTCCAGTTTTTTGCTTCTTCATCATCTGAGGCGCTTGATATTATTTACACAGTGATGTCAACCTACACAATGAAAATAATGTTCGAATATTAACCAGCAAAACTTCATATTTCCATTTCATGTGGCTCTGTATAAAGGTATAAAGATGTGTAAAGATTACTCTATTGAAAAAAATGAACGTACACCTAACTTTAGCTGAAATGTATTTCAGCTGAATATTTAACAGTTAATATTATTTACATACACACACACACACACACACACACACACACACACACACATATATATATATATATATATGTGTGTGTGTGTGTGTGTGTGTGTGCATAATCGTTATTTAGTAATCGTTATTTGAAGCATCTTTTTACGCAAACTTCTTTGTCGGCCGTTTTCAATATATATATATATATATATAAAACTATAATTCTCCATGATTTTCTCACGTACATTCATATCTGCTCGATGTGTATCCAAATGTAAACATTATGAAATGGACAAAATCCGACAATTATTTTACGAAATTTTTTTTTTATATTTATACGTTCTTTTTTATAAATACAAATATTTAAATAAATGCTCTGTGAGAAAATCATGGAGAATTGTAGTTTAAAAACAGTAAAATCGACCTTGCTAACCGAAACGCTCCTCTGTGGCTAAATCGGCAAAAGCACATCAGGCCATATGACGGTTCCGTATAGGATATATATATATATATATATATATATATATATATATATATATATATATATATTCAATTTATTTCCGTGTATAACGCGTATTTTAAATTTTACAAATTTCCTTCATTTCAAAATAAGGGGGGCGTAACAAAAAGAACTTAACTCATATGTTGTATCGGCACTGGTAAGTAGGATAGTATGCTTACGCCATGGATAGCGATGCTCTAACAATTCCCTCAGTATGATAACTAATTATTTAACCCCTACTCAGCTACATGACGTCCAAGCAAGATAGATAAGACAAAAGGTGCTAACATTTTATGGACATTATTATTATTATTATTATTATTATTATTATTATTATTATTTCCTTTAATTTCTGGTGTGTACTCATTTCTTTTCAGATCTCGACCACAGACCGAAGGTTTAAATGGCATCATGACATTTTCCACTGAGCAGTTTTGACAAAAAATATCGCCCATATTTTACATAGGTAAAGTCCTTCGTAAGGTGTGGGCTGTACTTGTGAGAACATTTGTTTGTTTTTTATTTCTTTGAGGCATGGGCTTCCAGGAATCCCTTCAATGAGTCTATTGGAATCTTTTCCAATCAATTCGAGGACTCTAAATACAACTGAAATTGTTGAAGCTCTTATGTGCTACACTTTTAAGATTACGATTTGCTTTCATTGTTCTACTTGTGTACATTCGGGGATATCTGAGATTATTTATAAGCATTGATAGAGTTTGTACAAGGCTTATGGATTGATGACAGATGATAGAGCTAAAAATTGGGAACCTTGTCATTTCCTGGGTATATCTTTTTTGAGGATTTCGTTAGAGTTTGCATATGATTATTCGTGGTTATATCTTCCCACACTGGTAGAGGCTGCGTTCTTCTTACGTTGGATCCATTCTACAGTGGGGTTATATTCCTTTGGACGGCTCAAAATATTCTCCCAAAATTTCTACACTTTGTCAAAAGATAATGGTTTTTGACATATATAACTGCTTTTCCAAATTCCTTGTAAAATTTCCTAAGGTCCGTTTGGAATATTTTATTTTGGCGATAGAACCTACAACGTCTTGTTCTCTGTGTCTTTAAGTGTAGTTTCTCTTTTAGTATTTCCTTGATTGATGGAATTTCATTAAGTGATTTAATTTTCTATTTCCGTTTGATCTTCCTGCATTTGCGTGTTGAGACATTTCAGTTTCTAGTGAGCCTATCCAGTATTTAAATCTCACATATGATTTCCTTTATTTCTTTAATCAATTTTGCCTTCCAACTTGGCTCTCTTTGTCTGCTGTTTAATGTTTTCATTGTTTTGACCCAAGGGTTCCCAGTAGATGCTAAAACTTTTGCGTATATGACATTGTTAACTTCTGTGATATTTCCCAGTGAATTTTCCGTTAACAATGTTTCCAGTTCAGTGTTGTATATTTTCAAAATGTGATTATTGAACTTTGTCATATGAATTTTTGGGATCTGTTCTGACATTTGAGTGAGAATTACTGAGTGATTTGGATGACGTGGTTTTTCGCTTCGGTGATTTCATCTCTGTCGTTTTCAAGGAATTCTACCTGAATGTAGCTGGAGTCATCTTAAGTGACATCGTCTGGATAATTGCAGGTTATGTCCTAGGTAGATTTTTCGGATTTATTTCCTGAGAGATTATTATTTCGTATATCATTTATTTTAGTCGTATTATTTATTTCTACTCTCATCACTTTACAGTTTAATTGATGGGTTATTGTATTCTGTCTTATACCTAGTTTTATCTTATCTGTTATCATTTGCATGTCTTTTGTTTCGCACGACGTCCCTGCAGGTATTGGCAAGGATGTTTGGGTTGAGATAGGGTCTTATACCAGTTCCTACCAGAGTTCTCCATATTTGCTTTGTCTGATCCGTTAATTTCTTCTGTGGATTTGCGAATGAAAAACGATGTCATGACTTGTTGATACTCTTAAGGAGTCTATTTCCTTCGCTTTCTTTTTTATTAATTGATTTGGTATCGAGTCACTTGGTCCAAGGTTGAAAATAATGCGGGTTTCGTGACGAGGTGTCTCATCGTTGCTGAAAAATTTTGTTCCAGTGACAAATTTCTCGGTCGCAGACTGGTTCCTCTCTGAGGGACACAACCCTTGTTAAACCAAATGTTCGGTTAATCAGATATGAAATTTTATTCGTAATCATCGTAGAATTGACCGCCAAGAAGTAATTTTGTTCAAGTTACCAGCTCCAGGACGACAATCGACGAAGATCTGAGAGCTCGTCCTGCCCACAAGATAGTGGGGGTGAGATTATATTCATATGTTCATAGTTAAAGAATCCATTATTGAGTACTGTATTCAGTGTGGTAGCATAGTCGTATATAGATGGAACTGAATATACTAAGTTTTAATATCTGTCTATATTTCTGAGATGAGGTATTATGTACATTATTTAGATTATTCGGACTATTGTTCTGATCTTTGTCGCCATATTTATTACAACGTTTCGGCCTTTCAGTATCTGTCAATATTTCTGAGATGAGGTATTATGTAAATTATTTACATTATTCGGACTATTGTCCTTATCTTTGTGGCCATATTTATTACAACATTTCGGCCCTTCAGTATCTGTCTATATTTCTGAGATGAGGTATTATGTACATTATTTACATTATTCGGACTATTGTCCTCATCTTTGTTGCCATATTTATTACAACATTTCGGCCCTTCAGTATCTGTCTATATTTCTGAGATGAGGTATTATGTACATTATTTACATTATTCGGACTATTGTCCTCATCTTTGTTGCCATATTTATTACAACATTTCGGCCCTTCAGTATCTGTCTATATTTCTGAGATGAGGTATTATGTACATTATTTACATTATTCGGACTATTGTCCTCATCTTTGTTGCCATATTTATTACAACATTTCGGCCTTTCAGTATCTGTCTATATTTCTGAGATGAGGTATTATGTAGATTATTTACATTATTCGGACTATTGTCCTCATCTTTGTCGCCATATTTATCACAACGTTTTGACCATTGTACGCTCCAGCCTTTTTCAGGTGGTTGGAATGTCGAACTGAACCCTTTATTTCGCTCACTGGGGTAGACTGTTCTAGTTCCACATGCCATGTTTTTAATGGATGTTAGTTATCAGTTATCTCCTGTTAATTCCCCCTGTGAATTCTCCACTGCCTTAAGCTTATCTGACAATATGAAAGGAACTTACTTAAAATAAATAGACAAAACGTGTCTATATTATTTAATGAAACATGCATCGATGAAAAATTACTCCCTAAATATACACAATAATATATAATATATATATATATATATATATATATATATATATATATAGAAAGAGAGAGAGAGGGAGACAGACAGACAGATGGAGATTGCGTGAACATTGGAATAAACACTGATTGCTGTCAATTTTTGCACTTCAATACATTTTTTTAGATGAAGACTTGGTCTTAAAATAACATTGAAACTGCCAGTCAACATGCACTGTTGATTCCTATGTCGATATCTGTAAAAGTTCTATCTCCTATATTTAGTAGACTCTCCCTCTATAAATATCGCAAATTTCAAACACCATATATACTCTTTGATTGCATACATAGTAGGTATATGTATATTTTCTCAACGTCGAAATATTAACACTGTCATATACACTTTCATATTTACCCATAAAACATTTCGACGAATGTTACGAAATGCTACCAACTGCAACGGTGTGCGTCTATTTCTTATTTCCTGGGAAACTTCAGTTTCTGTTGCCGAATGTTTGTGTCCTTCATCTTTGGATAGGAATTTGGTAAAAAGAGAATATTGCAAGATTTTATTCAATTATAAATTTGTATTTTATGCACACGCGGCTTATATTTTTTAAAACAGCAAAGTTTTAGCGGTCAGATCAGAATCGGAAACTTTTCGAAATGTTAATCGCTTCCAAGAATCGTTTTTTCTTCTTTTTTTTCTGTTTCTGTTTATCTGAATCCATTTTCATCAGAAATCTTTTTTTCTTGTTAACTTTTTACTTATTTCTTTTTCTTCTTTTCCTTCAATCTATGTCCTTTGATTATTTCCTCTCTTTCTTTTATTTCCGTTTCGCTTTCTTTCTTTTTTCTTTCTTTCGTTCTTTCTTTCTTTCGTTCTTTCTTTCTTCCTTCCTGCCATCCTTTTTACTTTCTTTCTTTCATCCTTTTGTTTCTTTCTTCCTTGCTTTTTATTTCTTTCTTTCTTTCTTCCATCCTTTTTCTTTCTTTCATCCTTTTGTTTCTTTCTTCCTTCCTTTTTCTTTCTTTCTTTCTTTCTTTCTTTATTTATTTATTTATTTCTTCCTACCATCCTTTTTTCTTTCTTTCTCTCATTTTTTTGTTTCTTTCTTCCTTGCTTTTTCTTTCTTTCTTTCTTTCTTTCTTTCTTTCTTTCTTTCTTTATTTATTTATTTATTTCTTCCATCCTTTTTTCTTTCTTTCTTTCATCCTTTTGTTTCTTTCTTCCTTCCTTTTTCTTTCATTCTTTCTTTCTTCCTTCCACCCTTTTTTTATTTCTTCCTTTCTTTCTTTCTTTCTTTCTTTCTTTTTTCTTTCGTTCTTTCTTTCTTTCTTTCTTTTCATTGGTTTCTCTATCTTCTTTTCTATCTGATTATTAATTTGTTTTTCTTTTCTTTTTTCATTCTCCACCTTCTCTCTCTCTCTCTCTCTCTCTCTCTCTCTCTCTCTCTCTCTCTCTCTCTCTCTCTGGATCTTATTTCATTTACCAAATCGCTGTTCATTCTTTCTAGCCTAAGTAACATCAATTCTTGTCATTTTTCTTTCTTTCTTTCTTTCTTTCTTCTCCAAGTCCCTCTTTCCTTCACTTAAATGTTCTTTCTCTCTTTCACCTCTTCATCTTTCACACATTTCTATATGCTTTTAAATCTGTTTCTACGCTTTTATCTACCTCATTCATTTTCTCTAATTCTATGAATTCATATTTCTTCACCTCGTCTTTTTTCAACATATGGCTCACTATAATTTTGTGTTTTTTTTTACCTTTCTTTTCTTCATTATCATTTCTTTCCCCTTTACTTATTCCCTTTTTCTTTCTCTTCTTTCTAATCATCACTGTTTGCCTCTTTCTCTCACTTCTCACCTTAGTCTCACGTTGTCTTCCTCTTTTACGTTTTCCTTTTCTCACAAGAACGTGACCTTAGAAAAACTGAAAGACGGAAAAAAACAAATGAATAAAGACGAAAATACTACAAAGAAACACAGGCTTAGACGGTGTTTGGCATTTTGTTGGCGGTAAATGTAAGAAAAAGGCGGGAAAAAGATTATTTTGGATAACATACAAACTCGGAAGAAAAGAGCGTATTAGAATTGAGTTTAGATGCGATTAGCTTCCCTCTATGCGCACATGCAAGAGTGTCGGGAAAGGGTAAGAGGGGAGCCCGTTGAAGTTGGGATCGGTCGGGTGGTGGCGATAGTGTTGACACATGGCGGGAACAAAAGGTGATTGCTTATTGTCGAACGAAGAGAACGCGGCAGATGGCCTACCTCAGCTGGGATGATGACAGAGAAAAACCTTACACGTTTTGTAAATACAATCTCTATCATTTAATGGCGATTTTATCAGAAGATACGTAGATAGACACCGATATAAAAAATATATCTACGTGATACATATATATATATATATATATATATATATATATGTCTATTTGTATGTATGTATGTATGTATGTATGTATGTATGCAAGAAGGCATATATTTGACAACGTAAATGTTTATAACATCTTACGTATTTTAAATTATATTTTCTTTTTTAATTTCCCTTGTTTATTTCTGCAAATTTTTCATGTATCCAATTCTCGATTTCTCGTCGAACTTTCTTCATTAATATAATCGCTATGACCTTTTTCTTTTATTTCTTCCTTTTCTTCTTTTCTTATCGTTATTTCTCATTTTAAACATTTCTTCTTCTTCTTCTTCTTCTTCTTCTTTTTCTTCTTCTTCTTTTTCTTTTTTACTTTCATTCTGTCTTCGTTTTCCCATTCGGTCTTCTTCTCATTCGTTCTTCTTCTTCTTCTTCTTCTTCTTCTTACTTTCATTCTGTCTTCGTTTTCCCATTCGGTCTTCTTCTTCTTCTTCTTCTTCTTCTTCTTCTTCTTCTTCTTCTTCTTTTCTTTCTTACTTTCTTCTCTCTTCGTTTTCCATTCGGTCTTCTTCTCATTCGTTCTTCTTCTTCTTCTTTTCTTCTTCTTCTTTTCTTTCTTTCATTTCTTCTTCGTTTTTCCCATTCGGTCTTCTTCTTCTTCTTCTTCTTCTTCTTCTTCTTCTTCTTCTCTTTCTTTTCTTTCTTTCATTCTGTCTTCGTTTTCCCATTCGGTCTTCTCATTCGTTCTTCTTCTTCTTCTTCTTCTTCTTCTTCTTCTTCTTCTTCTTCTTCTTCCAGTTCCATTTCATTTTCACCTTCTTCTTTTTCAAAATTTCATTAGAAAACTCTTCTCCCATCGGGAGAATCGATCTCTTCTTCTTCTTCTTCTTCTTCTTCTTCTTCTTCTTCTTCTTTCTTTCTTTTTTCTTACTTTCATTCTGTCTTCGTTTTCCATTCGATCTTCTTTCATTTCGTTCTTTTTTCTTCTTATCTTCTTCTTCTTTTCTTTCTTTTCTTTCTTACTTTCATTCTGTCTTCGTTTTCCCATTCGGTCTTCTTCTTCTTCTTCTTCTTCTTCTTCTTCTTCTTCTTCTTCTTCTTCTTCTTCTTCTCTTCTCTTTCTTTTCTTTCTTACTTTCATTCTGTCTTCGTTTTCCCATTCGGTCTTCTTCTCATTCGTTCTTCTTCTTCTTCTTCTTCTTCTTCTTCTTCTTCTTCTTCTTCTTCTTCTTCTTCTTTCTTTCTTTTTTCATTCTGTCTTCGTTTTCCCATTCGTCTTCTTCTTCTTCTTCTTCTTCTTCTTCTTCTTCTTCTTCTTCTTCCAGTTCCATTTCATTTTTCACCTTCTTCTTCTTTCAAAATTTCATTAGAAAACTCTTCTCCCACATCGGGAGAATCGATCTCTTCTTCTTCTTCTTCTTCTTCTTCTTCTTCTTCTTCTTCTTCTTCTTCTTTATCCGCCTATTTTTCTTCCTCTTTGTTCTTTTTTCTTCTATATTCTCCACTTCTTTTATTTCTTATTTTGAACATTCGATCCTCTTCTTCTTTTAATACTACTACCACCTATTCACCTATTCTTCACTCACCACTACATTTACCTTTTCTTCCTCCCCCTGAACATCATCTGTCTCTTCTGCTTCTTTTTTTTCTTCTTCTTCTTTATTTGCTTATTCTTCTTCCTCTTTCTCATCTACCCTGCCTGGCTCTTCTTAAACGACTACGTCTACATCTTTCGTTTCCTTTTAGAACTACTTTTGCCACCCACCTTTTGGAATGTTATTTTCCTATTTTATCCTTCCTGATTCTTTAGCTTCTCTTCTTTGATTTTTCATTTTTCTTCATCTACTCGTTCTGCTAATATTGCAATTATTTTCTTCTCTTGCTGACCTTTACCTTTTTTTTCTCTTTTCTCTTTCTTCTTCTTCTTCTTCTTCTTCTTCTTCTTCTTCTTCTTCTTCTTCTTCTTCTTCTTTCTTACTCTTTCTCTCCCCATGATAATCCACTTTTTCGGTTTCTTCCTTCACGAATTCTTTTTTTTTTTTTCATATTATCACGTATTTGGACAAGAAAGTTTCGTAAACGAAAAGGTTACCCAAAGACCAATTTTCGAAATGGAAACTTTTTCGAAATGTCCACATCTGTGTTTGAACATTATTTGCTATTATATACTCATCTTTATCTTTAAACGTACATACTTTTGTGTAAATTTACGTATATATATATATATAGATTAACAATTATATATATATATATATATATATATATATATATATATATATATATATATATATATATATTAATCTGGTTGTTCATATTTAGAAAGTTCTTTTGCAGTTTATATTTAAAGTATCTATATCTGTAAAAATATATATATATATACATATATATATTTCGGAAATTTTTTTACGGTTATATTTAGCATCCATATCTGTAAACTTCTACTTTATTGAAATATTTACATGAGACCATTCATCAGATATATGTATAGAAACAAATGTACTCTTACCTATACGTTCTCTTTCCCATTTCCCAATATATAGACATTTTATGGTCGTAGAAAATGTCTGACAGCCATGATTGTGTCCTGCTTCTTGTGTTGCATGGTGCAGAATCCTTTTGCCAGACATGTCGTCTTCCAGTAGCCACCTTCTTGTCCCAGAGAAACACTACCTTCTCAAGGGACTTGGTGTAAGCCTCCATATTGAGTCTGGTGCCGTCTCTAAAAAATCCAGGACTTCTTTTCTTATCAGCATGCTCAGACCTTTTTTTCGAGCTACTGTACCTTCGTAATCACCATTAGACTCATCCAACTCTTTTCGGATCCTCTGCACTATCCTCATATTGAATCCCATGTTCGCATTTGATGTTTCCCCGTGAACGGTACAGCATACCGTTTCCAAATTCCTGGCGGAGTGAATTGCGTCATGGTACTCTTTTTCTCATACACGGTGCCCAACTGACTCTACTATACTGTGTAGTCGACAAAATCAAAAACAAACAATGCGCATGTGCGAGATTACAAATATAACACAGCGAAAATTTACCCAAAGTATCCTAGAAATGATTAAATATATCTTACTGGAATTCTCCGAGGTTTTTATAACAATATTGGACTCTACTTTGAGCAATAAGAATGTATAATTACTCTCCAAGCTTAACAGAAGAATCGTCATGAAATCGATCGATCGAAAACCAAAATGATATGTTCATCATTAACTAATCAAAACTAAGGATCGGAAGCTCATAAAGGATCGAAATATTGTTCAAATATATATATCATTTTAAAACTTATTCAAGATGATCTTCGCCCTCTCTAACCTTCTAACTTACTGTCCTGCGGAAACAAGATGCCGCATACGTTTCATATAAGTTTTCGTTTTCAAGTCTTTTTTCACTGCTCTTTGAACTACCATAGGTGAGACTCCTCTCTCACGGGCCAAATTTCTGATGGATTGAGTTGGATCTTTTCTAATTGATCTCTTAACTCTAAGTTGATATGATGATTCCACTTCCTGATGTTATCTCTTGATTCAGTTTTCCTCTATACTGTTCCCTCTTTTTAAAACTTATTCACTATTCTCTTGATGTTTCTTGAATGGTCTTTGAAGATGGAAGTCAGAATATGAATGCTAGTACCATTTCTCAAGGCCTGAATGATCTTTTTCCTCTCACCATTGCTCATTTGGGAAGACAATGGGGCTGACACAAAACGATTTTAACCTGTTCTCATTCTAGCTGAATAACTCAAAGAGTTTTTCAGTGATTCTTACGACAAATGGTGTCAAGATGCCTAAAAGTCTTATCTGAAAGCCTAGAGAAAAGTAACTCAGAGATATAAAACATTTTGTTGGGTGGACAATTATGCTATCATACGATTTGGATTTCGCTGTTACCCAGTATATAGTCGAACAGAAAAAACAGAAAAAATACAGGATATATGCTAATAATAATAATAATAATAATAATCGCTATGAAAAGTTTCTACATTGTCGTCATCTTAAAATAAACTAACTGTAAAATCATGATATCCGAATAAAATACTGAAAATGCTTAGTTCATTACATTCAATGAAACGCAGACAAACGCGAATACACACACGCACGGACATATATATATATATATATATATATGCAATTTTTCATATATAATATTTATATATTATATATGTGCGGTACTTATATGAAAGCGCTCAACATCAGTGATAGATCTAAGATATTTACTTGGAGTGATGTGAGTGTGTGACCCTGGGTTTCACGCTATTTGCGATCGTCAGACAAACACTAAATATATTTGTCTGACTCTGTATATATTTGTCTGACGATCGCAAATAGCGTGAAACCCAGGGTCACAAACTCACATCAATCCCACTATATACATACATGCATACACATATATATATATATGTGTGTGTGTGTGTGTGTGTGTGTGTGTGTGTGTGTGTGTGTGAGTAACAGGTTTGATTAAAATTGGGGACAAAGTCGGACAGTTTTATTTCTTATTGTATTTTTCCAATTTTCGAATATGGTGTTGAGTAACTTCGGACAGTTTATACAAAATTTCGAGCACAATATTGAACACCTTATTGGAAAATTGGAAAAAAGGAATAAAAAATTAAACTCAAAGATATTGTCGGTATTTAAGAAGCATTTTTTCATTGATGCATGTTTCATTAATTAATATAGACAAGTTTTGTCCATTTATTTTAAGTAAATTCTTTTCATATTGTCTGATAAGCTTAATCACATTATCATTGAAAGACAAAAGTAAATCACCATATTGATACATGTTTTTTTAATCCTATCTAAGTTTTCGGATTACATAAGCCATTATTAAAGATTACATTTCAATATATTAAACAATACACGGAAAAAACGTAGTCTGTTTTTGTTGCATGAAAGATTTCCACGAAAATACGAGACGCGGAAGCAAAAATCGCATCGCAGCTCGTGACGTCATACACGACCACGCGAGAGTGAAAACGAGAAGTATTAAGTATGGGAATCTGTTGGTATAAACCAATGGCTTCTGTTATCAATTATAGGCATTTAAAAATATTTGTGGAGATTTCATAGTTTATTTTGTTCAGGTTAGGTTTCAACTGTTTTATGTATATAGCTTCAAGAATTTTTAGTTTTTGTTTATTGTTTTCATATTTAAGTATAGTTGAGTTTCCATCGAGGATTTTCTGGAATTGTGTACGCGGCCAGGCATTTTGTTTTTAATGCCTAAAAATGTTAGAATTATCATTCAAATGTAGAGTCAAGCGTCGTGAATTTGATAAACAAAATAATCAAAGTAAACAATGAAGGCATCATTATATCGTCTTAAAAATGATGTTAGTGATCAGGAGTACGCTTCTAGTATTTACATATTCCAGAAGAGATGGTAAAATATCAAATTAACAAAGACATCATGGAAATCTGAAAACTCATTGAAAAGAATCATAATTTTTCCCTCATTTGCTCTCTTTTTTTACCTTTTCTTCTATCTCTCCTCTCTCTCTCTCTCTCTCTCTCTCTCTCTCTCTCTCTCTCTCTCTCTCTCTCTCTCTTTCTCTTTTCGTCTCTCTGTTTTTATTTGTTCAATCTGTTCCAAACGATTTCTCCTCGTTATTCTTCAGTCACAGTTGTTACTAAAAATAAATGATCTGTATGTCTCTCTCCTTCTTTCTCTCTCCCTCTCTCTCTTTGTCTTTCTCGTTCACCCTTTTTCTCTCTCTTACCTCTCTGCCATTCTCTTTCTATCTTTTTCCCTCTGTTTCTTTCTCTCTTTCTCTTTGCTTTCTCTCTCACTCTTTGTCTTTCTCGTTCACCCTTTTTCTCTCTCTTACCTCTCTGCCATTCTCTTTCTATCTTTTTCCCTCTGTTTCTTTCTCTCTTTCTCTTTGCTTTCTCTCTCACTCTTTGTCTTTCTCGTTCACCCTTTTTCTCTCTCTTACCTCTCTGCCATTCTCTTTCTGTCTTTTTCCCTCTGTTTCTTTCTCTCTTTCTCTTTGCTTTCTCTCTCACTCTTTGTCTTTCTCGTTCTTTCTTTTTCTTTCTCTAATCTCCCAGTCCTCTTTCTATCTCATTCTCTCTGTTTCTTTATCGCCTTCTCTCACTTTCTCTGTTCATTCTCTCTTTCTTCCTCTTTGTCTTTCTCGTTCTCCCTTTTCTCTCTCTTATCTCTCTTTCTTTCTCTTTCTCTCTCTGTTCTT
The DNA here is from genome assembly GCA_903632075.3 of Acanthosepion pharaonis. Taxonomy (NCBI): domain Eukaryota; kingdom Metazoa; phylum Mollusca; class Cephalopoda; order Sepiida; family Sepiidae; genus Acanthosepion; species Acanthosepion pharaonis. The sequence continues at coordinate 229,280 of CAHIKZ030000491.1, forward strand.
CTTCGTCTTTCGCATTCACCCTTTTTCTTTGTCCTATCTCTCTCTTTCTGTAACTATTTCTTTCTCGCTGTTTCTTTCTCGCCTTCTCCCTCTTTCTTGCGCTCTCTCGTCCTCTTCCTCTTCCTCGTTCTTCCATTTTCTCTCTCTTATCTCTCTGTCTTTCTCTTTTTATTTTGCTCTCTGTTTCTTTCTCGCCTTCTCCCTCTTTCACGTTGCTTTCGCTTTCCTTTCTCTTTCTTCCTTTCTCTCTCTCTTCCTTTCTCTCTCTCTCATTTCTTCTTGACTCTTACACACAAATACACGCACACACACATAAACATTTCCTACCTTGCATTCTTATTTCTCTTCCATAAATATTCTTTACTTCTCGTTCCACGTTGAACAAATTTATTTCCGCCATTTTTAACAATATTACTCAATACCGACGTAAGCATTTCTCGTTTTCTTCCTCTTCCTCGTTCTTCCATCTCCTCTCTCTTATCTCTCTATCTTTCTCTTTTTATTTTGCTCTTTGTTTCATTCTCGCCTTCTCTCTCTTTCACGTTGCTTTCTCTTTCTTTTTCTCTTTCTTTTTTTCTCTCTTTCTCTCTATTTCCCCTGATCAAAAACTAGCAGAAATTTTCTAAAAACGAATTCAGTACTGTGTTATTCGACGAGATTGTTGATAATGTAGAACGAAAAGGATAAGAAGTTCACTAGCAAGACAATTTTATTTCGCTGCAGTCGAATGGAGCACTTTATTCAATTTCAATTGAAAAACATCAAGTAAAAGGTTCACAGATATTTTTCTCTAAACTGGCTAGAATAATGGAGAAATACAAACTAAAGCCAAATTTGATGTCTACAGAATGGTTTTAAGTTTAATGCCGTGTCCAATAATAATCATTGTAAGAATATAAGATTTATTTATTACAACGTTTCGGCCTTTCAGTATCTGTCTATATTTCTGAGATGAGGTATTATGTACACTATTTACATTATTCGGACTATTGTCCTCATCTTTGTTGCCATATTTATTACAACGTTTCGGACCTTCAGTTGTCCTGAGATGAGGTATTTATAAACTATTTTACATTATTCGGACTATTTCGATCTTTGTTGCCATATTTATTACAACGTTTCGGACCTTCAGTATCTGTCAATATTTCTGAGATGAGGTATTATGTAAACTATTTACATTATTCGGACTATTGTCCTCATCTTTGTTGCCATATTTATTACAACATTTCGTCCTTTCAGTATCTGTCATTATTTCTGAGATGAGGTATTATGTAAACTATTTACATTATTCGGACTATTGTCCTCATCTTTGTTGCCATATTTATCACAACGTTTCGGCCTTTCAGTATCTGTCAATATTTCTGAGATGAGGTATTATGTAAACTATTTGTCTCAAAAACAAATCTAGTGTCGATGATAAAATTAACCTGGCCGTGTGTCTCGAAAAAGACCTCCAATGGGTTGTGAACTGGGGCAGGAATTGGCTGGTTAAATTTAATGCCTCAAAAACAAAACTGCTCTCTATTACTCACAACAGAGAACCATCCCTGCCTCTCATTAGAATGTCTGACGCTCAACTCCACGTGAGCGCCTCTTTGTGACTGCTCGGTCTCATATTGACTGTTGGCCTGAGATGGAACAAAATATTGAGTCAGTAACTTCGTCTACCGCTAGGAAAGTTGACTCCCTGTTACTCGCCAAAATTTTTTGTCTCTCCGGAGTCGATGCTTCAAATCTGCGAATCGTTGATTTGTAGATTTGAAGCATCGACAATATGGAATATTGCTGCCATATATGGTCTGGATCCCCTTCTGTTTGTCTCAAGGTGCTTGATAAAATCCAGAAACGGATATGCAGTGTAGTTGGCCCTGATCTGGCATCTCGTCTGCAGTCTCTCTCTCACAGACGTGCCGTTGCCTCCCTCTGTCTTTTTTTACAAATACTTTCACGACAACTGCTCCGATGAGCTGCTTTCGCTGGTTCCCAGACTTCATGAATTTAAGCGTTCAACTAGGCTGGCATTTCGCTCTCACCCTTTCATTGTCAAAACTGTTAAATGTAGCCGTCTCTTCTACTTCAATAGCTTCATGTCTCGCACTTCTCGGCTGTGGAACTCCCTCCCCTTTTCCTGTTTCCCTGATAGCTATAATATCCAACTATTCAAATGTAATGTCAATCGACATCTCCAGATGCCTTCATCTATCCCCTATCCTTCTCTTCATCCTTCCTCTATCAATCCTATTTGCTCTCGTTCTAACTCTATGTAACCCCTTGCGTACTAGTGGCTTCCCGCCTTGCTTGGGGTGAAACGCTTAAAAAAAAATAAACTCATTTTTAAATGTCATGAAGAAGCCTTAAATATGATCGAGAGATAAAATAATTTCATATGTGATTGTACGTTTAAAACCGATTTCATTTCACTTAGCATGTTTTTTTTTTTTGTCTTTGGAAAGGAATTAATTCGTTTCTATATGCGCTGTATTTCATTGTCAGATGCATTAAAGGTGTATTATGTGCCTCAACAAAGTTCATTTGAGAATCGACTTTCAATTTAGTGCCCTTTAGAGAGACCAGGTGCAGTGTTGACCTGTTGGATGTCAGCCTGGACGTCATGTGAAAATCCACGTAATCGGCCCAGATGCACCTGATATGTGCACCCGTGGGAAACCATGACAGGATAAATATATAAAGACCGACCCGAGGTGCAACAAAGAGACACTCTTACATCACACACGAGAATACAAAATTCACGTTCTGTTGAGGATCAGGTACTACTGAGATAGTTGAAATGCTACAACAGAATGCACACCTTACTGGCATACCTCAATGTTTGATAGGGAAGCTTCTAAATGAGTCGGCCATTGGACAAATCACTGATATTTAAAACCCGCTATATCAATTGGTACCCACAAAAATTTACAACCATAAAGACAAGAGGCTTTCATTTAATATTAGTGACAAAACATTTGTGTATATCTCTGAAATGAGATATTGTAAATGTTTTGCACTATTTACATTGTTTGGACTTTTGTCCTCATCTTTACTGTCATATTCACGACGTTTCGGACGTTGTACACTCCAGCCTTCTTCAGGTGATATTTGTTGGAATTTCAAACGGAACCCCAAGGGCACATAGCCCAGTAGATAAAAGCGCTGGTTGATTGATTCAAAAGTGGCTTGACCCAAAGTGTTGTAAGTTCAATCACAGCATAGAGAACACA
>CAHIKZ030000491.1:237500-245000 GCA_903632075.3 Acanthosepion pharaonis
TAATACGCAGCAACGAATTTGGCTAACTACGATAATATATATATGTGTGATAGATGCAAACCTTGCTGTCGTGTAGGATTATCCCCAGATATAATTATTAGAGCTGTTTTTCCTTCAGGCAGAGTTTACAGTTTTGGGATTAATTGAATTAGTGCAATGTTCATTTTCTTATTTTTCATGATATTTTTGGTGTGATTTGTTTTTTTAATCTCCCATATACGTTTAGAAAATATTGTGCTGTTCAGGTATTTACTACTTGTAAAGGATATTTTGTGTTCGTAGTTTGTTTGTTTCCAGGGACCTTCAGTTACTCCTATGTACATTTTTCTTTGTTATCTGCTGATTTTATAGTGGCTTGGTATATTACCTTGTTCTTTATTCTGCAGTTACACGTGGGTTTAATTTGTTCAGCTGCTTTCCAGATTGTTTTCCTGTTGTGCTTTTTTTGTTATTTGTGTCATGTTCTCGGTGCAACTGTAGCTGATTTTCACTGTGTGTAAACTTAAGGAATCAGTGCATATGTTAGGCAACAAAAAAAATCTCCTGAGCCAACCAAGCATAGAAATGAATACAATATGGGAACCAGTAATAAGGAGTGCCAAAGAAAAGCACTAATAAACAAAAATTGATATATCAGCTCTGGTAAAAAAAACATGCAATGATAACAGCAAAAATTGCAATATAAGCACTAGTAAAAAATGGTTGCTGAAGACATTAGTTTTATAATACCCAGAAATTCAAACACAGATGTCCTCAAGGAGATATGGCACAGTGGATAAAGGCGTTAATTAGATCCAATGACAGGATTCAAAGAGTGTGAGTTCAATACCTCGTTAAGGCGGTTGGGTGGAGAGGGGAATTAACAGGAAATAACTGATATCCATTAGACATGGAACTAGAAAAGTTTACCCCGCCTGATGAAGGACGGTGCGTACAATAACCGAAACGTTGTGATTAACATGGCGATAAAAATGAGGACTATAGTCCGAATAATGTAAATAGTGTACATAATACCTCATCTCAGAAATCATAGTCATAGGTGAAGACTATCGTCCGAATAATGTAAATAGTGCACACTGTGTTTTCGTTGAATATCTTGTGGAGAGTGCTTGATGCGGGGAAGTGTTTGTGCATGAGTTTAATAAATATTTTTCCGGCATTTGTTTTTAAGTTTTTGTTGTGCGATGGGTTGAACTATATGATGCTTCACTTCGTCTTTGCTTATTTTATGCTGTGTTCTGTGTATGAGGGTGTTGCCAGAAATCCAGGACATTGAGGTCGATACCCATTGAGGATAAATGACAGACTCAATACAAAGTAGAGCAATTATATTTTTATGCTTAAATACAATCTCCATAGCCTGACGATTGCGTTTAGGCATGAAACAGACTGTCACCGCTGGTTGTTGAGGTCAATGTTAACTTTTATATTTGTATACTCTCTATTCTTTTCACCCATAAACATGGAATATTTTATAACTGTATCATATATATATATATATATATATATATATATATATATATTCAGATGATAGAAAGTACAGAAAGTGTAAAATTCCACTGTTCATAGCATAAAAGTGCTCAATACAAAGTAGAGCAATTATATTTTTATTACAAGAGATTATAATAAAATATAATATTTTATATATATATGGAGCAGTGGATAGCGGCTTGGATTGAGGAATCGCAGAGCCGAGTTCGAATTCCAGTCGAATCCACTACATTCACTTACGTGCTAATACCCTTGGGAAAGGTATGTATCCTCTTCATCTCCCTCCAGCTATGGGTAAAATATCAGGACAGACTGGGTTCTATAGACTTGGATGGCAACTGGTCTAAGAGAAGGACAACTCTGAATTCAAAACCTGCGGAGGATCGTTTGGGAACCTTGTGGCATGCATTCGGTGCACCAGGTTTCTGTATTCGTCCCTCAAAAGTGTGGCTGGTCCTGCACGAGGCCTTCACCACTATAATCAAATCTCATGTGCCGGTGTCGGGATGTCGGTTTCCTGGGGACTTATCGGCTGACCTCATACGTCGAACGCGACGGGAGAGTTATATATATATATATATATATATATATATATATATATATATATATATATATATATATATATATATAAAGTCTTAAGCACTAATATTCCGTGGTCATAATTTATTCCATTGAAATCGTAAATACGATCCAATTCATCAGACCTACAAATATATAAGGACATTTCAAAAGCCGTTGTTTTAAATGGCTAGACGATATCAAATATATATAACACTCTCAAAGAAATACAGTTACATATATATATATATATATATATGCAATGTTCTTTTCTTCTCGAAAAGTAAGAATGAAAGCCTCTGTAAGAAAATTATTGAAATATTTTTTCTTCCTTTTTATGGTCGCTTTATATCTGAATTTAAAAACAACATTGGCTTGACGTGTACTTAATTTGTTACACGTTTTCCTTTATTCAGGTCATGAATATAGAATACCAGTCCGGAGATACCTCCAACCATGGACATCATTTGACAGCAGACCCGGTGTTTGTTTTCTTATTCTAATTCAGTAAGTTTAATAGATTTTGTCATAACGTATCAATAATTCAGACCAATATCCTCATCAGCGTTGCCTTTGCTTTTTGAAGAAGGCGGAAGAATATATCTATCAAAATATAATAGAGGGTCATGCCTAAGTATTTCCCTTTGTACATTTTTGTATTTTTTTAAAATTATTACTTCCTTATAAAACCTAATATAAAGGAAAGGTGTTCTGCTATTCACGCCGCCATAAAATTATGTCTCTCTCTACTTCTACCTCTCCCTCTTTCTTTCTCCCTTTCTCTCTCAATCTCTCAATCTATGTCTTTCTCACTCTGTGTAAGTGTGTGTGTCTGTGCGTGCGTGCATAAATAAATTAAATATCGTTTGAAATGAGATTCATTAATTCGAAAGAAACACACTGGTTTGATTTTAGAAGAATTGAGGTGAAAACTCTTTCATTTCTATAAACGCAAACAGAATGAAACTTCATTGTTGAAACAGAGACAAAAACAAGACAAAAGATGAAACCAAATTTAATGCCGATTAATTTGCATTTTATTGACACAAGGCGTGAATAAAATTCGCAAATTCTGACATCTGCTGTTTCTGTTCGTAAACGTCCGATTTTGATGATGACAATTTTAGAACAGGCAGGGATTCTTGCATCTGATTAACCTTATACACAGCAGATTTTTTTTTAAAGTTGATTATGATAAAAAAGAAGTCAAACCCAGAAAATATGTCTTTTCTTTTGTTAACTTTGGGAACGTGGTTTTTCACAAGGAAGTATCCAAACAGAAGCAGTCAGACAGGTATTATGCGAACAAAACAACTGTTATCTAATCAGGATACAATATAGCTAAAACATACCTCTATGACCAACTGCCAAGATATCAACAGAGAGAAAGGCGAATTTTTGCGTATTCATTTTTTCAGTCACTCCGAGAACTCAATCTCTAAAAGAGTCTTGCATTATCAGCAGTAATAGTGATTGTTTACAAATTCGTTCCTTACTCTCCACAGTGCTCGACCGAATAAATTATTTTATCAAGTGCTAATATCGTCTACCACAGACAGATTTCGTTGTAACACAGCTCATCAGTGTGGCTAGACATCCGATCGCTTTACGCCGGAACCGAAACCCGACCGATTTGGTATAAAAAATATAGATTTAAGGCATGCTATATTTATGGATAAAAGTGCTCAGTATCATGAATAGCGCGTATGTAAATAATAAACCAATGAAGAAAAAATAATAGACAAATTAAGTAAATAATCAACAAATTAACAAACTGAGAATACATACATATACACAAGTAAACCTAATAATAATCAACAACTAATATAGAAAAAAAATTAATACCAAATAATGAGTCAGAATTTAACAAATGACTCTATGCAATAGCTACAAATAACCATATACCTACAAATAACTTATAATTATTTCTACTCACTAGCCTTTGGAATAATCTATAATAACAAAGCGCAATATACGTGAGATCGACCGCTTTTTCGATCTGGATGAATCATAAACAACCTGAAGTGACAGATGTGGATTAATCCACGGTTACCCCCCTTGTCAAGAAATGGTATCTGCCTTCGCTATAAAAACGGAGCATACATGAGGAAAGGAGATTTTAAATTTTACGCGTTAATGAGTTTGGACGTCAAAAGAAACACTTAATAACTTCATCTTCTCTCCTTTTCCTGCTTTCTGTAATTAAATACACTTAAATTACGCCACATTGCGTCAGGAAGAACTCTTGCAACATAGTGTCCGAAAGAAGAAAAAAAAACAAAAAAACGTTACGACGAAAAAAAATGTCATTGAAATATACAATATGACTAAAAAAAAATTTATAGGAAATTGTAAGTAAAGTCATGTGTTTTGTTTTAAATTATCTTTTCATTTAAACTACTAACACTTTATAGAGTAAAAAGAAAAACAAATTTGTTTAAAAAAAAGATGTTTAGTCCAATTGACAACTTGTCCATTGTTCAAAATTCTTAACAAGAACACGATAACCAAAGGCAAATGTCCAACCTTCTGCAGAAAATATTATTATCAGGGAATTTCACAACACGCTGTAAAAGGTTTATTCGAAAGTTTTGAAATTTTTCAAAAGCCAGTCGACATAACAAAGAACCTGATAATAAACGCCAAATATCTGTCTTTTTATCAATATGTTGTAACCTAGAAATGAATAAGGAATAACCAAAAAGGAGGTTGGAAATAAAATAGTAATCATTATAACATCAACAAAATAAAATACTCGCCAGTGGCATGAAGTAGATAACCCACTGCTAGTGATGGACTACTTAGCATATTACGATATTTACCTGCCTCCCCACAACGTAGGGTGGGGCACAAGACCAAATTTAATGTGGGGTATTCGAACCCCTGGACAAAAATTGCCCATAGACCCCGCATACGTGAGATCGGGTATCTGTTTACCTCCCCACACTATACTCTGCCCTTCTGTATAGCCTCGTCCAGTTCGGCATAGCATGTTACCCCCACTTACAATAGTGCCCAACGTATTTATTAGGATTGGGACATACCCAATTGTGTTAATAGGTACGGTATATAAGACGGATAGAGGTAATAAAAGACGCATACGACATTTACGAGGGGTTGATATTCGATAAGGAAGAGGAGAAAGAAAATTTGGAAGTAGTAATAAAGAAATTCGAAGAATTATTTTGTCGGAGAAACCCATACAAAGCTTACAAATTTCATATGCGAAAGCAAGAAGCTTCAGAGAGCAGTTAGCAAAATGCTGCAATTTTGGGAAAGGCAAGACAAGCTAATTCCAGACAAAACATCCAGGGGAAAAGTTTTTAAAGGATAAAAAGCTTACGTTAGACAATTGTATAAACATAAACAGAGCTTATGAAAATTCCAAGCAACAAACTCAAAATATTTCTTCAAGTACAAATGCAACAGAAGAAAACGTAAGTAACACAAAAGAAATATACAAAGACGTCTCAAGATAGAGTACAACATAAAAGTACACACACACACACATATATATATATATATATATATAGTCAACTCTCCCGTCGAGATTCGACGTATGAGGGTCAAGCAGATCAGTTTCCAGGAAACTGACAGCCCGACACCGGCACATGAGATTTGATTATAGTGGTGAAGGGTTCGTGCAGGACCATCCACACTTTTTGAAGGGACGAATACAGAGACCTGGTGCATCGAGTGCCACAAGGTTCCCAAACGACCTTCCGCAGGTTTTGAATTCAGAGTTGTCCTTCTAGACCAGTTGCCATCCAAGGCTATAGAACCCAGTCTGTCCTGCTATTTTACCCATAGCTGGAGGGAGAGGAATAGGATTCATACCTTTCCGAAGGTTATTATCACGTAAGTGAATGCAATGGATTCGACTGGAATTCGAACTCGGCTCTACGATTCCTCAAACCAAGGCGTTATCCATTACTCCACCGTGTCTCTCTTTGTCTCTCTGTCTCTCTGTCTCTGTCTGTCTGTCTGTCTGTCTGTCTCTCTCTCTCTCTCTCTCTCTCTCTCTCTCTATATATATATATATATATATATATATATATATATATATATATATATATATATATATTTGATGAGAGAGGATGAACTGTACTAGGTCCTTGAGTCCATTACTACTACCGATAGAATTAACGGGGTCACGGAAGAAGCCGGACAAGCTGAAGTTAAAGGTACTAAAAAGTTATGTAGTCAATAATTCATTTCAAATTTGATACTGGAGCAAATGTCGGTAGTCCCCAGTAATTATTTTAGAAAAACCTCCCCAATTATTCACAAAGACAAAAAAAAAACAACTGAATGGAACAGGTTACTGCCACATAAAGTTATTCGGTCGCGTGGAGGCTTTATTAAAAACTATAAAAGCAAAATCTAAACAGGATTTGTTTGGTATTGAAAATTTGAGGGAACCATTACTGGGGATACCAGCAATAAAATCTATTTACCTACTGAAGAGGGGGGAATTGTATAAAAATTGAATGACAAATATAGAAAAGAATTTACAGAACTTTTTCACAGGCATTGGTAGACTCCAGAATCTTACTTATTATAAAACGCAGATTTTGTGTGTGTGTGTGTGTGTGTGTGTGTGTGTGTGTGTGTGTCTGTACGTTTATATATTGGATCGGATTTCCTACATTTTTCAACTGATTTGATTTCAACAAAACTTCACAGGACTACGCAAAATTACCTTGCGGTGGTTCTAACAGCGCCAAAAATTGGAAAAACACAATTGTTTTTGTGCAAAATAAATTTGAAAACACGATTAATCGCGAGAATGAAAGGGGGACAACTCATATCGATTTATACTTATAAAAGCCAGGTTGTTTTTGTGTAGGTGTGTTCATGTATATATGGGATTAGATTTCCTATATTTTTCAACCAATTTCAACAAAACTTCACTTTTTTTAGCAGGTAGTGTTTCTTATTGTCTTGCACACTTTTTTCTTTATTTTTAAAATCAGAATGCTTTAAATATTCCATTTACAAGACAATTGTTTATAAAAAAATTCTATTCAATCGGTAGACTCATAATGATTGAAAACAATGTTTTTGTTTGAGTTTGGGTTTGACCAATTCGTAAAAAAAAACAAAAAAAACTAATTAAGACATGCGTGTCCGACAACCTTAACTTGACCTTTGTCAATTTTATTTTTCAGTCTTTATGATGGTCGATACTTGATCTATCTCTTACTGTTACATCCCCGGGCAACGCCGGGCTCTACTGCTAGTTATATATAAAATATGTTTAAAAGAGTCTGCGCAACCAATGTCTCTAGGAAATTCTCGACGCTTTACACTTCCTATAAAGTCCTGTAAAACCACAAAAAAACTTCACCAGCAATCATAAAACCTGTTTCCCCAAGGTCTGTTCTAAGTAAGACAGTGAAATTCAACGACGAAATACCTTTCACCTAATGTGAAGCGATGAACAGCGAT
>CAHIKZ030000491.1:250000-275000 GCA_903632075.3 Acanthosepion pharaonis
TTAGCGATTTGCAAAAAAAACAATATAGTTTATAAATTCAAGTGCCCTTTGGGAGATTGTATCTCCAACAAATTAAAGGATATTTATGTTGGCCACATCACAAACTCGCTTTCACGACGCTTGACACTACATTTGAATGATAACTCTAACATTTTTAAGCATTTAAAACAACTTGCCTGGCCGCATACACAATTCCGTAAAATCCTTGTAGAAAACACAATTATACTTAAACATGAAAACAATAAACAAAAGCTAAAAATTCATGAAGCTATATACATAAAACAGCTGAAACCTAACCTAAACAAAATAACCTATGGAATCTCTACAAATATCCTTAAATGTCTATAATTGGTAACAGACGCCATTGGTTTATACCAACGGATTCCCATACTTAATACTTCTGGAATTCACTCTCGCGTGGTCATGTGTGACGTCTTGAGCTGCGGTGTGATTTTCGCTTCTGGTCTGTGGTTTGCTTAATCAGATGTTTTCCCGCATTAGCGGTTTGTTTATGTATCCCCGATAACACAGCTCGTCGCCAGAACACAACGATTCACCCATCCACTCAGAATTTCCCTGCCATTGTAATGACACTATCCGCCATTTGTTACGTATCAAAATATCCTTATCCATTGTCGTGGGTGTCCTACTTATCATCCACGTTTGGGTCTCGCCTCTCTTTTCCTTTCTTTCCTTCCTCTCTTTCCTTTCTTTTCTTTTTGCCTTGGTAAATGGTGCCACATATCTATCTAATTCTGTTCATTATCTGCCTGTCTTTCTATACATCTATCTATATCATTATGTTCATTATCTATCTATCTATCTATCTATCTATCTATCTATCTATCTATCTATCTACACTCGGAGCCGAAAGAGTGGAAAAGAAGAAACGAAGAGGGAGAGCATTATAAGGAGAAAAGAAAATGGTAAAAAGGTGAAACAACCACAACATTCGACACATATGCATATACGCACACGCGTACTCACACACACACATACACACGTGTACACACGCATAACGCGTACACACACATTTACACACAGACGCAAAAAAGATCAACCTAACAACAATAAATAGCAAATACATTATTTTTTAAATGCATATAAAAATGACGAAAATAAGAAAATCAATTACTGATATCTCCTGACGAGTGGACTGAACGATTACAAATAGAGGTTCGTTTACGAAACTCTGAAGTCTAGGTGCCGAATATAATTTTTATATTTGTATTAATCCTTTCTAGAGTGAAAGATCGACAGAGAAAATCCATATGTGCGTGTCTAAGTTTAACTTAATTTATCTCTACGTAATTATATATAGATACCTATATACATATATATATATATATATATATATATATATATATATATATATATATATATATATATTACACACACACATATATGTATATATATATATGGACAGAGAGATTTTGTGTTTGAGAGTGAGAGAGTTGAAGAAAAGAGATAGCGAGAATGAAGTAAGATAGAGACAGTGAAACAGCAGACAGACAAATATCCTGAGACATACATTCACTTGTTTTCATTTTCCATATTTCCACATCGACTTTATACTCGAATTGTTCGTTGTTGTCAACTTCTCCGTTAATTTTTCGCCTGAAAATAAGACCGATAATGTTGTGTTTTTTTTTACACATTTGTATATTTTACGAGTGAAAGAAGCAAAATGAGAGATTTGTTAGAGAAGAGAAAAAAAGACGATGAAATCCGTATTTTTTGTCAGCCTTTCTCTAAGCTGAGATCGGGATCCAGTGCAGATATTCACCCATTCACGCAAGGTCATGAACACATGTTTGCTTTGTGCATACGAAACCTTAATGTCTGCGCGGTATTGAAGAGAATGCCGGTCTAACGTCGCATAAAATCGACTTTATTACTGTGAACGCCATCTTCCGGCAAAACCCTGTCATGCATAAAATCAGCGTCCGTCGCCTGTCACTTTTCGATGGCAGCGCCCTCTACCGCCTGCCTTTAGCAGCAGGATTGGCTTACAGTTTTCCGACGTCGCTGAATTATATGAGAGTTCATTCGCTATTCGCTGTGACATTAGATTCTGTTGTATTCTGGTGTGTACGCTCCTTCCGTTTGTTCAATCCAAATTGGAAAGGAAGGTCTAGCGAACGCTTTTAAACTTCGCCATTTTGTTAGGTCGATGTAATTTTCTCCTTTGCTGCGGCTCTGTTCCTTGTTTGTGATGTTTCTATTTGATAGACAAGCTACTTACTGGAGGAAACAGTTACGAAAAAGGAGATAGAAACAGTAAAAGGTCATATGACATTATTCGATAGGTTGAGAGACCAAGAAAAGGAGGAGAAAGATGGATGTTACGTAAATGTAGGAGCCACTCGTGTATGAAAGAGGAATAAATAAAAAAAAATGAAAGAATAAGAAAATAAAATAATGTGAGAAAGAAAGGAAGAAAATAAGTAAAAGGAAGAAGAAAGAAACAAAGAAAATAATAATAGGAAAGTATTAACATATACGGGAGAAGGCGAAAAAGAAAAACAGAAAAAGAAAATGAAAAAGAAGAAAAGAAATTGTCAAAATAAAATGAGAAAAGAAGGAAAAAAAGGTTAAAAATACAAAGAAAGATATATTAAGAAAAGAAAAAATTATACGCTTACTTCCCCTCTCTCTCTTTCTCGCTCTCTCTCTTTCTCTCTTTATCTCCTCCTCTCTTTCTATTTCTCTCTCCTTCTTTCTCTCTCTTGTTTTTTTTTCTCTGTCTATCTTTCTATCTATTTCTCTTTCTCTTTCTCTAACTCTCTCTTTATCTCTTTCTCTCCCTCTTTCTCTCTTTAAAAATATCTTTCTCTCTTTTTTTTCTCTTCCTCTTTTTAAAACACTCTTTCTCTCTGTTTGTCTCTCTTTCTATATCTCTCTCTTTTTATATCTCTCTCTCTTTCTATATATCTCTCTCTATTTCTCTCTCTCTCTCTTTCTTTTTCTTTCTCTTTCTCTCTCTTTCTCTCTCTCTTTCTATTTATCACCCCGTCTCTCTCTTATGGGAAATACGACAGCGAAATCCAAATCCGGATTAATGGAAGATGCTTTTTAAAAGCTAAACAAAGTATTAAGAAACAGGAAATTTTCGTTAGAAACAAAGAAAAGAGAACTGAACTGCGATGTGATATCAAACCCCTTGTATCGCAGTGAATGCTGGACGATCTCACCACATATGAAGAAAACCTGGAGCCAACAGAAATATTTTCTACAGTAGGATACTGAGAATTCTGTATACGCATGAAGTAAGCAACGAGAAAGTCTTAAAAATGTTAACAAAAAGAATATATATATACAGAATCAGAAAAAAAACGTCTAAGATTTCCCTGGACGCATAATGAGGAAAGAAGGCTTAGAGAACATAATTCTCACAGGGTATAACAATGGAAAGTGAGATAAGAGCGACAGCGGGCCACATACATGGCGAGCTTGTGTTGAACTAGAGAGGCTGAATATTTGGCACTGGCAGAAACGCTGCGTAGGGCTAGAAGTAATACGAGGTTGTGGAGAGCCATTATCTCCCACGTCCTCAAAAGATAGAGTATATAGAAGAATAATTCTCATTCTATGTTTCGAGTTTATTCATCCATGTCTGTTAACATTTATCAAGAGATCTATTTTTTTTAATTCACATATATACTTATATATGTATATTATTAGTTTTGTGTAACCTCATTTATAAACAAATTAAAAAGCATTGATTCAGTTTATTTGCATCAAGTCGTTGATTACATTTTCCCGGGTGAAATGTTGTGTATTAATATTTTTACAGTAGTTTGTTAAAACAAAACTTTAAAAATGTTCGCAAATATATTAAACACGAACAACCACAGATACATGTGTTATGCATGTGTACTTTTCTTTCATGTGGCACTTCTCCAGTGTTTATGAACCCTTAACGGACTGTATATAGAATTCCTTTTTAAGATTATGTGCTTTTGGCATTTTTTTTTTTTACAAGTGGTCATACTCAGAGTGGATTCTGAGAGATAAAAAAAGTAACTATTAATATGAAATAAAATTAATTGTACAAAGAATAAAAGTCAAAGTGAAAAGAAGTATAAATTTCTTTTTAAAAAGCAAACCTGATGTTTGATGTTTTGCGAAGAGCCCTCAGCCAATGGCTATTTATGAATGTCTCTTTTGTCAGAAAATTCGCAAAGTTTAAAGTTTTTGATATTTGTTTGATAATCGTTCGATCGCAAAGTCTTGCAGCTTACTGCTTTTCAACTGATTTTTGCTTTCATAATGACCTCCCTAAAAATAAGAGAAAATATCTCTAAAAGTAGCCACTCACTTGTGTATGCGACGTCAATCCTCTTTTTGTTGTTGGGTGTTAGGATTGTTTTGTTGGTGTATTTTTTATTTTTCGTGTTTGTTTCTGGGTTTTTTTTCGATCTCTACAAGTAGAATGTTTAATGCACTGGACGTTTGTTTATCAGATACACGTATGTGTGCACCCATAAATACATACACACACACACACTTACACACACGCACGCACACAAACGTACACACGCACACACACATACCTACTATATATATATAAAAATATATATATATACATACTCATATATATATATATATATATATATATATATATGAAGAAATATAGTCTTAAGATGTGCTATATCTATGGGATAAAGTGCTCAATATCAGAGATAGAGCGTGTGTAAATATAAAAGGGAACATAGAAGTCAACACTTAGAGGCGACAGTCTGTTTCATGCTATATGCAGTCGTCAGGTGGCCTGATGATTGCATCTAGAAAAAACACGATTTCAAATCCCATGCCAAATTCACTATAATTGAGAGAATAGAAAAGTTCAGAGCAGATAACATTAGAAAGATTTTAGAGTTCCATGAAAATAAGTGGATACAACGTCTAAAAACACACTATCCAGCCGGAATAAACCATAAATTTAACAATATAGATAGTACTAATATATAACTCAACAAATCAAAACCTACCCACATTTCTCACCCACACAAGACAGACATGTTTACGGAGGTGTAGAGGCCTCACACTTATACACACACCCACACGAATATACACACTTACACACATCATAGTCACTCACTCCCTAATGAGCCAAATGATAACACACACCTACAGCAATACACACGCTTACACATATCATACTCACTCACTCCCTAAGAGGCAAATAACACACACCCAAACACTTAACAGAGACACATTCCCTCTCCAGGACCAAGAAAAGTGTCAAACTGACCAGGGGAATTCAGATAAGCATAGATCCATCCATCTCTTATCTTAAATAACAACTTGAAAGAGACTGTTTGACCAACACAAGGAATGTTAAAATATTCATGTTAAAAAGATAAAAAAATTAAAAAAAACAAATGAAAACTACAGACAAAAGTTCATTTTCTCCATCAAGACATTCATTTCTGTAGTTCACTGCTACCAGCAAGCAGAAATATTTCTTCTCCTGATGAAGGCCATTTGGGCCGAAACTAGTCGAGGAATCAAAATGAAATAATAATAAAAAAAAAAAAACGAAAGAATTTTAATCCAATGTCTCTGAAGATTTTAATTTTGAATAATTTTATTGTTCAATATATATATATATATACATATATATATATATATATATATATATATATATATATATATATATATATATATATATATAGAGAGAGAGAGAGAGAGAGAGAGGACATTGTTGGGGTTTATAAGAAGAGGAGGAAAGGGTCATCTCAATACTTTTGAACAAGGTTTTAAGTTATTTATAATTTTGTTTATTTTAATTATTCATTTGTAAAAGTATTATTTATTTATTTTGAATTCT
Organism: Acanthosepion pharaonis; assembly: GCA_903632075.3. Lineage (NCBI taxonomy): Eukaryota > Metazoa > Mollusca > Cephalopoda > Sepiida > Sepiidae > Acanthosepion > Acanthosepion pharaonis. The sequence continues at coordinate 255,837 of CAHIKZ030000491.1, forward strand.
TATTTTATCTTTTATTTTAATATTTTTAATAATATTATTATTTTCCTTGGGTACGTATTCTGGTAATTGAAATAGGGCTTATTAGATAACGGTTATTGGAAGTTAATCTTTTGAGTTGTGTAGTAGGAACTTGTTTTTGTTTCTTCATTTGTAAAAGAGATATAATATTTCGGTTAAGAGATTGTATACTTTCAACAACTATGATTATAACAACTTTTTTTTTCAAGATAAATGTTATCATATGTTGATGCGTTATTGAAAGGGAGGGGGTGTTTTCAGTTTTATTTTTCCGAAGTGTCTGATTTTGAAGAGAAAAAAAAAGGGGCGTCAGAAAAGGAAAGACCGAGAGGGCTTCGTGTTCCAGCATGTTTCCCTACCCCACCCCCGACATCCCATGTCACAACTGCAACAGACTTTTCAAGTCAAAGTTCGGACTCATTAGTTGCCTTCGCAGCACCCACCCTCCAACCCGCCAAATTGATTCGAAGTCAAGATCATCTCTGCATACAAAGGACAAACAACAACATCAAACTATTATTTTTCGTGCGTTTGCTTTGTGAATTTGAGATGTAAGATATATTTTGAAAGAATTATGCCATTTACATATTTTTTAGAATAAATAAACAATGTTGTAAGCGAATATTATTATGTTCTTGCTATATTTATATTTCTTGTTTTTTTTTTTCATTTTACTCTAGCCTGGTATATTACATTGGTCTGTAGGCAGATAGTGTTTAGTGATTTTTCATACTTTGTTCCGCAGTTACAGGTAAATTTTGCAGGGATTGGTCGTGTTTAGTTGCTTTTCATATTGTGTTTTTTCTGATTTTTGCAAGCTTCGGTGTATCGATTGTGGATAGTGACACGTCTGAAAATCGCTTGAGGCGTGAAACTAACAATCACCATTGTGTGTGTAGATGTGTGTAGGAATAAAATATTTGTAGCCTAATGATGAAAATATCAAGTAATTTACACGAGAAATATTTATTTCCAAACATAATCTACTTTTTTATGATTGCATTTTTATAGAGAATATTAGTGACTAAACCGAATAATCCATTATAATATAGCGCGTTATACGGTGAAAATCTCAGATGAAAAATCTTGTAATGATAAGGTGTCACAATAAGGACATTTTAATCTACCCTCAGATAGACACATACTAACAGAGTGCGGATAGAATTTAATATACCAGATAGAGAGATTTAGATCGAAAAATAGATAGATAGATAGATAGATAGATAGATAGATAGATAGATAGATAGATATTGAGAGATAGATGAAGATATTGAGAGATAGATGAAAATATTGAGATAGATAATGTTATTAAGATAGATCGATAATGTTATTAAGATAGATAGATAGATAGATAGATAGATAGATAGATAGTTAAAGATATTGAGATAGATAGATAAAGATAGATAGATAGATAAAGATATTGAGATAGATAGATAAATAGATAAAGATAGATAGATAGATAGATAGATAGATAGATAGATAGATAGATAGTGTTTTTTTTTTTTAAGTCCGTGAGATAACTATTACTGTTTAACATTCAGAGATTAATATTTAGAATTTGAATTAAGTGCATTAACAAGAAAGGATATGATGTTGGCGAAAAATTTGTCACCTGACCACTTACCAACATCTATCAAGGGAAAGGTGATTAGAAACCGAAATATCTGAAAATCAATAATATATTTTTCATTTTGGTCTGAATTTCTGGGATGAGGCGTTATAAATATTTACGCTATTTAAATGTCGACTATTATCCCTGTCTTTAAGCCGGGCCCAACACAGAAATATGGAAACCACTCATAATGAAAGAAACACTGCTGTCGAAGACTTTCGGTCTTCGACAGCAGTGAGAGTAGTTGTAAGAAAAGAGGAAACCTTCAGTGAAGGCAGTCAAGCATGAGAATCAGCAGTATCAGCATTCAGTCTCTATAGAGAACTGTCTAACGGCACAATAACCAAGTGGGGTTCATTCGTAACATAGTAATTGTGAGTTCAAACCTTGATCCGCGCGCTCTGACTTGGACTCAAGCAAATGAGCAGTGCTAAAAATAATAACTCGATGAGATATCGCTGGACATGGTCAGTGGAACGAGAACATTCTATCTTCGTAGACTGAATAAAGATCAACGGGCAAAACGTTGTGACAACAATATCTGTTGAGTTGTTGGGAGTGTTCCCGCGTGTATGTATTTGAATAAGGACAAACACAGTTGTAGGGACAAATACTGGTATATTTGTAAGAGGTAATAACAACAGAGTGATAAGGAACGCCGGTTAGTAAGTAACAATAGCAGAAGTCTACAGTCCAACGGTATGTAATGGTAACCTGATCATTCACGCTACACCTTCACACTAATCACTTGCTCTCTCGAGCACTGACTTATATCGTAGAGGGATAAGTCCATTATCAGTCAGAAGGTGGATGCGCCCCAACAATATCAAAGATGAAGACAATAGCTGCATGTAAATATTGTTAATAAAATTGTTCTGTTATATTATTTTCCCAACTACAGGGCGCGATGGGTAAATTGTCGTCTAAACGACGATAAAAATGAAAATAACGCTGACATCTCATTTGAACAGATATATTTACCAAAATGACACAAAAATATCTTGAAAACTAAAAAATAAATTTATTCAATTAAATCACCTTTGGCTTCAACCACGGCCCCCAGACTTCGGAATCTCCTGCAACTCTTCTGGACGGTCTCTTTGTTTAAGCAAATGAATGCTGTAATAATCCTTGCCTTCAGTTTATATTTGGTGTTGCAAGGAGTTTTGTTGGTCGCTTGCTCAACTGCATTCCACACATAATCAAGGCGGTTGCAGTGTGTGGTGGCCAGATATAAGGGATGATGCAGTTACATGACTTTGTTCACCTGCTCGTGTGACCTGGTGCAGAATCCTGTTGCCAGACATAGGGTCTTCCAGCAGCCACCCTCCTCTTGAACAAGGACAGCAATTGATGTAGGCCTCCGTGTTGAGTCTGAGGCCCTAATCAACAAATTCGGGAGTTTATTTCTTAAGAAAGCAGATCAGAGTGAGTGTTCGTACCTTCGTAACCAGCATTACACTCATTCATCTTATTTGCGAATCCTGTTTTCAAATTGACACCCAAAGCCTCGGAAAGGTTTGTATTGGAGCTTCAGGCGGGAATACCAAGCATTACAGAATGTTGTTTCCAAATTTCTGGCGAAGTGAATTGCGTCATGGTTGCTGATTTTCTCAAAGACGCTGCCAAGATGACCCTACTCATCTGTGCACCCAACAAAATCAAAAACAAACGCGCATGCGCGAATTTAAAAATATAAAATGGTGACAATTTACCCATCCTACCTTGTATATATATGCATTTAAGTACCTATATACAGAGTTAATAATATTATATATTAGCATTAGCCGTGTAATATTTATATATATATACACAGTTTATACCAATATGTGTGTGTGTATGTGTGTGTTTGTATATTTAGGCAGCATATCTTTATTCAAGCATGTTTGATTGAATAATCTGGACATATCATGTCTATTTTTATTTTAATCCTCTCAAATACACAGATCAATTTCTTAATGTCATTATTAAACTGATTAAGGAACGCGCCATAGTTTTTGTCATTTTTTTTTATTTTCCTAAGATCATATTCAAGGGGGAATTGCTAAGATAAAAAATTTATGTCATTGATAGACAATTTAAAAATTATAGTTAAGAATAATATGGATATAAGGGAGGTAACTTAATTCATATTTTATTTATTATTAATATTTTAAAGGCTCAGCATGCATTTTTAAAAGAAATGACGAAAACAATGGATTTTTTCCTTAATCAATTTAATAACGACATCAAGAAATTGATCAGTGAATTCGAGAGGGTTAAAATAAAATAGATAGACATAATATGCCCAGATTATTCAACCAAACATACTTGAAAGTTTATATATATATGTATATATGTGTGTGTGTGTGTGTGTGTGTGTGTGTGTGTGTGTGTATGTATACAGCGATAATAATAATATATATTAGTATTGGCTGTATATATATGAATGTAAACTGTAGATACCAGATGTAACAATGAAACAATAACCTATTTAATATTTTATTTCCAGCCTTATTCATTTCGTTTCCTTCTAAAGTCTGTTTCAGCTCTATATTCCTAGCGCTGCTTCCTTTCCTACGTTAATATATCTCCAGACAGTTGCCTTGAGTGGCTCTTGAGCCTCGTATTGAGTGAAGATTAGAAAAAAACAAAATTTTCTTCACAAAAACATGTAAAGTAAATTGTTATAATTAAAAATCGTGTTTTTCAATTTTTGCCTGAACTTTTAGCGCAATTTCGTTAAAATTGAAAACAAAATTAAAATATCAGAAATGATGCTCAAAGGGTATTGATTAAAGCAAGTGTTTCTGACAAAATGCGTGTCCACTTATACAAATGCAGAGATGCACTTATATAGAAGAATTTAAGCAGTGCGCACAAAGATGTCGTTGTCAGGACTTGTCACAAACATTTACTAGAGATCGCCTACTCTTAAACCCTGTTCTGCCATCCACTTACACGGTCTCGTCAATACATTGCAGAACAGGGTTTAGGAAAGATAACAAAAAGATAAAATCTTGTAATAGCTACAAAGAACGGGAAGTTGTGGAGTTCTTTGAACACCAAATTCCCGAAAAGAGCATGACACACGGAATAAGTCTTCATGTTCAGAATCACAGAACTTTTCCATAGCACCTGACAAGCTTCGATCTAGCGAAATGCAGTAGTGATATTCCAAGCGTAGCTCAGATGTGGCACAGAGTCAAAAGTATGGGGTAACTAGTGAGGATCGAATTCACTACTCAGTCGTAATAGTTCTAGATTGTTAACAAGCTTGTTAACCATTACATCACATCGAGGTGCCCAAACGAAATGCAATATTCCCATTACAAGTCCGCTTTTATCTCTAAAAGCAGAAGTTAGCATCACAAATTAGATTTTTAAAATATCACACAAGGCTTTTTGAATATTTGAAGATAGGATAAGAATTCTATAATTTCCGGGATCTGACATTTCACAGTTTGCCGATTTTCTACCAGCTGACTTAGTACGAAATCCTGGCTATTATTTACTGACTCCATAATGACTTCTGATTAATTAAATATACGTATCTGCCGCTAATTAGAAGCTAATATCAAACTTAATTAATATTTGTCTAAGCTATTATTTCCGAATGGATATAAATTTTTAAAACATTCAGAAACTTTTGATATTGAGGAATTAATGGATTGTAAATAGTCGTCTGATGAAAAAAAAAACGCAATGGGTTGTAAATAACCATAACTACCTTTATTTAAAATCTGCTGCGATATATATATATATATATATATATATATATATATATATATATATATATATATATATATATATATGTGTGTGTGTGTGTGTGTATCAAGTATAGAACTGGTATATACAGAATAAATTCCAATAACAAACAATTACTATTCTTAAAAGTGTGCTCAATAGAAAGTAGAGCAAATATAATTATTTATTCGAAAATTATGACATGTTATAAAATTACTACAAAAATGTATAATAAAACGTTTTAAAACCCTTTAGTATACATTCAACACCATCGTGTTAAAAAATGGCTATTTTTGTAGTGATATTATAACATATTTATATCATAATTTTTGAATAAGTATTATATATATATATATATATATATATATATATATATATATATATATATATATTATTTCAAATGAAAGTTTTGGCCCTTAACTGATTGATACTACCTTCATCAAACTGACTCCAGAGTTTTGTATTTCTTTTTTTTCATAAACAATTAATTTTGATACTTAAATAATAAAGTAAATACTCACGCACTCATACACAGATGCATATACACACACACACACACACACATATATATATATATATATATATATATATATATATATATATATATATACACATGATTAGATAGATAGATAGATAGATAGATAGATAGATAGATAGATAGATAGATAGATAGATATGAACGGATAGATAGATAGATAGATAGATAGATAGATAGATAGATAGATAGATAGATAGATATTAATTTGAAATTTAACTGTCATTTAACTCAGTTAAATTTCTAATTGCTATACAAACTCAGTCTATGTCAGGATTGAATAAGACTGACGAAGTTTTCGTCGGTTGAAATAGACCTATTCCTCATATCAGGTAATTTTTGATTTTATTGCGTACTAGTTATTTGCACTGTAATAATAAACACACTGGGCTTTTTACGTGAATCAGTTTTAGTATTTTATATTACTAGGATCCACTTGGATTATATGCCAACGGATTACCTCTACTATATATATATATATATATATATATATATATATATATATATATATATATATATATAAAAAAGAACATAGAAGTCAACACTTAGAGGCGACAGCCTGTTTCATGCTAGATGCAATCGTGAGGCGACGTGGCCTGAGGATTGTATCTAGCATGAAACAGACTGTTGCCTCTAAGTGTTGACTTCTATGCTCCCTTTATATATTTACACACGCTCTATCTCTGATATTGAGCACTTTATCCCATAAATATAGCACATCTTAAGACAATATTTCTTCATATATATATATATATATATATATATATATATATATATATATATATATATATATATATATATATATACATAGATAGATAGATAGATAGATGATAGATAGATAGATAGATAGATGAAAAAAATATCTCTAGCGATTTTTATAAGTAGTCTTCGTTAGTTTTTTTGCTTTTTTCTCAGTAATTTTGAGAATAATTTTACGCTAGGTACCTACACGGATTTGCTATACTAAGCTACTAAGGTTTTAAATTAATTTTTTAAAATGAAAAATCTTTCTTGAAGCTTTTATTTTAGTTTTAATTTCAAGGTGATAGACTAAGTTTAATACTTAATATAGGCAAAATAATATGCTATATTTCAAAACTAATTTGAATTGATTGGAAAAAGTTTTCGTTTTCAAATTTCTAATATTTTGAATTTCGCGATAATTTTAGCAAACTGTCAAAGACATCGTGCTCTCTTTATTAAGAAAATCTTCCAAAATTAAAATACAGTAGGTCCTCGCAGTAAGTTTAATTAGTTCCCAGACCGAGTTCGTATTGCAAATTACACGTATTACAAAGCATTTTTCCCACGGAATTGAATAGAAGATTAATTAATCTGTTTCAGTTCAAGCAAAGCATCCACAATGTCTATTTTACAATTTAAAAAAAACTGAAAACGGACAGTAAGAAGTTAAATCCCAAAAATCAAAAGTCATAAGAACATGATAAGAGAGAATGAAAGAAATAAACAGTTTTTTATTAAACTACAAAACTTTCATAAAAAACATTTTGGCGTTTTCACTGAAAACTTAAGGACTTTTATGGATTTTATTCGCTTTCGGTATTTGCAGGTTATTTCTTTAAAAATGTTCATGATGACGGTCGTCTTCGAGTATAGAATCCAGAGGTTAGCAGTGAATATTTTGAAGACAGTAGGAAAGCGTTGTTCAGGTTAGCAGTGGATATTTTGGTAAAAAGTAGCAGAGCGTAGTTTGTCCTTCTGATTCTCTTTGTCTGAGAAGCTGGACTGGACATTCGGGTAGAGTAGACAAAATGGCCGCTTTTATACACGACGGATTGAATATTCTACGTCTTCTGATTGGTTAACCTTCTATTGGTGGACTATAAAGGGAGTTAAGTCATTTGGGCTAACTCACTAGTTATATATACACAAAAAACTGCAACAAACTTATTAATAGAAATCTGTTTCGTTCAAAATGCCACCAAAATAGTCAACACAATTTTCGTTGAACAAAGCAGTCACACGACTTGCAATTCATTTTTGTAGGTGGTATTTTTCTGCGAAATCGTCCATTTTTTAACACTTGTCGGGGTAAACTCTGACACACTTTTCTCCTTGCTTGGTTGCTTTAACTCGGCCATGTTTTGAAGCCCTTGAAGCAGTTGAATTTCCTCTGTAGTCAGCTACTTCCTGCCCTAGTCAGTAAAGGTAGGCAATCCACAGCTTTGGTAGGCTATGTTATCTGTGATAAGTACTTCAAAGAATTTTCTTCCCTAAATGAACAAATGTTCAGGCGTTCACAGAAGTGATTCACCTTCGCTTTTGCCCATGTTGTTTCTTAGAAATAGATGACGTCAGTTGGTATTACTTCTCTTTGCCTCAGTCACCGACTTCTGTGTATACAATGGTTGCTCATTCTATGAATTTTTACGCGTCCTACGGTACAAAAATGATCACGAATGGCAACTCGTCAAGCAAGTTGGTCGTAAAATGGTACACTCGAATTACGAGGTTCTACTGTATACTTTTCTGAAACATCATTTGAGGAATATTAGCTGATTTAAAGTATAATTAATCTGATTTAAACAAATATTAGTTACTAATTATTTAACACTAGCAGCATGGCCGTGTTTGATTCAAAAATCGTACGACTCATACAGCAATTGCTATCACTTGATTTAATATATTTTTGCCCTTCCTTGCCTTTAAAGGAGTGCCCTTTGCCGTGCTGGTGTTGCTACATGCCTTACTTCTTGCCTATCTCACACTGCGAATTTTTTCTAAGCTCTATACTAAACATTAAAAGAGCTAAACAAAATGAACACAAAACGATCAGCTTTAAAAAAGGACTCGTAACTGGAAAAACCGAATGAAAAAAAGAATGTTAACAACAAATACTTTTTCACACCCAACCCATTTCTGCAGAATCAGAATCAACGTTGAGTTTAAACAAGAGAATGAGCCAATTGGAGTAAAGTCCCATGCAGATTTAAATTTTTCCCACTTGTGACGAATGCAGCTATCGATTTTTTTTTTGCATGGTAGTTAACATTTGTGTCAGTCAGCTGTTGGCTCTCTTCCTGCCTATTCGTGGCAGCCAGCAAACTACATGAAAACTGCTGTAGAAGCATGAAAAAATTTCCACTATCGATGGGATTGGGAAATGTAAAGTCGGTCTTGTCCTTCCTGCTAACTTGGAGCATGTGCATGTGAATTTTGGTGCAAATCCGTCGAAAATTGCGGCCGTGCATTCGTTACACACACACACACAGAGACACACAGACACACACACACACACACACACACACACACACACACACACACACACACACACACACATCCTGTCTTTTATAGATAGAGATATAGAAGAAATGCATTTTTTTTAACGCGTAGGTAGCTGTTTATTAATGTTGGCAGCTTGTTGACAGTTCCGTGAGAGAGAGAGTTTTATCTAATTTTGTTCTGCGGCGGCTTTACTGGTCAAAATATTTGAAGAATAAGTACTTAGTAATCTTCAGGATTTAAGAAAATATTCTTTGTAAGCCAATATTTTATTGAATTTTAGATAATTTGCGCTTTAATTTACCATTCTTATTTTCTGATAATGTTGTGTATGGTCATCCGTATCTACAAAATCGGCAGGTTTATACACATACAAAAACAATTCAAAATTCTTTTTTAAAATACTCGGGGTCGTCAGGTTTCAATAATTTTTTACGGTATATGATTAGTAAACATAGTTTTACACAGTATTCTCTAGCATCTACACGATTGAAACGGAATTTTAGAAGGTTTAAAATAATGATAAATTATTCTAATTAAAATTGTAAAAAACATATAAACAAATCTTGTAAAAATTCATTTTTCATCGAATTATTTTTTATCTAAAGAGAATATTGTTCTTATTATATATATATAATATATATATATATATATATATATATATATATATATATATATATATTATTCATAAAAGCAATTAAAAGCATTTCTAATTAAATAATGATTAGATATACTAGGTTGATTATTTTACAATTCAGAGCAGATTTTCGGTAAAACGCGCTCTGATTTTAATAGAAATTGGTGATTTAAATTCTCTAAAGCGTTTTGGTTTTAACTAATATAGATTATCTCGTTGAATTTCTCGAGTTTTCATAAAATTAAATAAGTGGGTGTGTAAAACAGGTAAAAAGATATTTTTACCAAAATTTTCTAAAAAAATACTTTTCGAAAATAATTTAATTTATTTGTTTCATTAAAATCCAACAATTATTTGCTTTTTGAAAGAATTCCAAAATTAATGAGTCTTTCACTGCAAAAAGACGGTAAAATTTGTTGGAATCATTTATAGTCTGTGAGATGATGCAAGAAAAACAAGATATTTATTCAAAATTTTGAATGTTCCAAAAAGGATTAATATATTTAATTAAATTTTTTTTTTTTTTTAAATTTTCCTCTTAATAATAACATAAATATTTTGACGATAAAACTTTTTTTCATTATGTTTGGAGTATTTTTGGCCATGATATGCTAATTTTTAGGGAATTCCTAGAGGTACCTATTTTAGAGTGATTTTTTTTTTCATTGTTCATCATTCTTTACTTCATTACTATGAACAATTACAAATACCATTATTACTTTTATTATGATTATTATTATTATTATATGATCTAAAACCAAAACAATTTGTTTTCTTTGATTCCTGTGTATATTCATTTCTTTCTGGGTCCCTACCAGAGACCTAAGATCAGAAATGGTATTATTTAGGTTTCTTTTGATCTCATCTAATATCGAAATCTTACATGTGATTTCTTTTATTCCTCGCATCAGTTTTGCTTCCCAAGCGAATTCTTTTTGTCAGTCGTTTGATCTTTTCATTGTCTTGACACAAAGGTTCGCAGAATCTGCTAATGCTGTTGCATATATGACATTAACTTCGGTGGTATTTCTCAGTGGTCCTTCCGTTAATAATGTTTCCAGTACAGCGTTGTATATTTACACAATGTGCTGCTTGGGCATTGTCATATGAATTTTTGGCTGCTGCTTTCTCTCTGACATTTGCATGAGAGTTACTTTAAAACATCATTTGGATGTTACGTGTTTTTCGCTTCGGTGATTTCACCACTGTTGTTTTCAAGGAATTCTACCCTAATGTTGTTGGACTCATCTTCACTGACATAATCTAGGTATCTGGAGGTTATATTACAGGTAGATTCTTCAGTTTTATTTCCCGGGAGGTTATTATTTCGTATCTCATCTAGTTTAGTTTTTACCTCATTCTCTGTGATATTATTCATTTCTGCTCTCATCTTTTTACTGTTTATTTGTATTCTGTTTTATCTTATCTGTTTCTGCATTTGAGTGTCTTTTGTTTCGCACGATGTCCCTGCGGACATTGGCAAGTATATTTGTGTTGAGATGAGGACTTATTTCACTTCCTATTTATATTTGGGATGAGATGGAGGTCTTATTCTACTTTCTGTCATATTTCTCCATAATGGATGATTCGCGGTGTTCTTTTCTGGATTTTCGAGTGCGGTGAAAAAGGATGTCATGACTTATTGATACTCTTCGCGAGATCGTTTCGTTCGCTTTCTTTTTATTAGTTGATATGGCATTGAATCACTTGGACCAAGGTTGGAAATAGTCCTGATTTGGTAACCAAGTGTCTCTTCGTTGCCTGAAGTGTTTGTTTCAGTGACAGATTATTAATATTACTATTAGCAACAACAACAACAACAACAATAATAATAATAATAATAATACTTGTGTGACGTGGCTTTTCGTTTTGGTGATTTCAGCTCTGTGGTTTTCAAGGGGAATTCTACCCTAATATTGTTGGGTTCATCTTGATTGACATAGTCTGGGTAACTGAAGGTTATGTCACACGTTTTATTTCCCGGGAGGTTATTATTTCGTATCTCATCTAGTTTAGTTTTTACCTCATTCTCTGTGATATTATTCATTTCTGCTCTCATCTTTTTACTGTTTATTTGTATTCCGTTTTATCTTATCTGTTTCTGCATTTGAATGTCTTTTGTTTCACACGATGTCCCTGCGGACATTGGGTTGAGATGAGGACTTATTTCACTTCCTACCATAGTTCTTCATATTTGGTTTGTCTGATCTGTGATGTTCTTTTATGGATTTTCGAGTTCGGTGAAAAAGAATGACATGACTTGTTGATATTCTTCACGAATCCATTTCGTTCGCTTTCTTTTTATTAATTGATTTAGCATCGAATCACTTGGTCCAAGGTTGGGAATAGCCCGTCTTTGGTGACCAAGTGTCTCTTCGTTCCAGTGACAGATTTTTTGGACCCAGACTGATTCCTCTTTCATGTACGCGGCCCTTGTTGACCCTGGTGACGGACGATACAATATGAGTATTTTTTCGTAATCACTGAGATTTGTAACTTATGCGTTTTATCCTTGACCGCCAAGGGATAATTTTGTTCCAGTTACCTGCTCTAGGACGATTGTCGACTCAGACTAAAGTGATCATCCCATTCATGAGATAGGGGTGGCATTATATACAGATGTTCATGGTACAAGAGTTCATCATCTAGTACTGTATTCAGTGAGTTATCATCGGGGTATGGAAATGGGATTGATTATAATGTTTGAACTTTAATATGTTAAAATGACCCACTACCAGATAAAATGTCAGAAGTGGACATACTTTTACTTTGAGAATTATCAGAAAAAATAAATTAAATTAAAAAATTAAAGCTAAATACATATTGTTATGGGAACTTACCCGTATAATAATGGACTATTTCTGACATTATAAATACTGCGCCTCTCAAGACGTATCAGGATATTGTAAGACGAGGAGGGCACCTCGGCGTGGTGTAATGGTTAGCTTGTCTTGCTAGGTCAGTTGCTACTGAAAAGTGAGTTCTATCCTCACTGGATGCCCCATACTTTCGGCCTTGTGCCACATCTAAGCTACGCTTGGAAAATCTGGGCACCTCGAGGTGGTGTAATGGTTAGCAAGCTTGTCTCGCTAAAACAATTACGACTGAATAGTGGGTTCGATTCTCACTGGGTACCCCATACTTTCGGCCTTGTGCCACATCTAAGCCGGGCTTAGAAAATCACAATATTGTAATACGAGGAGAGATAAGTGAGAGCATATTGTAAGGACATTGGAATAGTGATACTTGTCGAGACAGCATAGTTCACTCTAACCAAATCTGATAGTCATTACTAATACTTCTACTTCTTTGTATTATATTTCTGTTGTAATATATCTTTGTATTCCATACCTGTGTTCGTGTTATTTTTCATTGGTTCTAACCTTGGACCATCACCGTGGTACAACTTGGACCATAATACATTCAAAGAGACTTAAAATAAAAATTAAAGGAAAGAAAAACATAATTTCAATTTATTATTATTATTAATGTTATTATTATTATTACCATAAAAATGTTATTTTCATGAGTAGATTTGTTGGAATAGACATCGCTGTTGACTTTTCATGGAATTAACTTCCACTGACCCGGGACATCAAAAGATTTATTAAAGATAATGCCCTCCCCCACCAATGAGAGGAATCAAATTTTCATTCCTTACCGAAATTGTATTTAATAAGACTTTCGATGCTTCCGGGCGGTAGATTTTACAGTTTCAAAAAATAAAACGGGAAAGTTTATTTAACCACTCTTGGTTTTTGGTTGTTTAACGGCATATCAACTCCTTCATGAATCATTTAATGCCGAAATTGAATTTTCTTAGGAGCATTAGTAATTTCTTTTATAAAAATATATTGCTGGTTATTTTTTGTTCAAAAATGCATTTCTGGAAATATTATGATTTTTTTTTACAAAAACTTTTTGGCTCGATATATTTTAGTTTTAACAAAAATATATTGCTGCCATTTTTTTTTTTTTTTGAATTTTTCACAAAATATTATTGTTTTAATTTTTTTTTACTTTGTAAATGTATTTCTGTAAATATATTTGTATACTTTCATAGTGTTTAGACTCCAGTTTGGGGGTTAACTTTTCATAGTATTAACTTTTATAGTGTTTAGATCCCAGTTAGATTTTCCCATAGTTGGGATCCTAACAGGTGCTACCACCTCGTGTCAGGGCGGACCTGGGAACAACAGCACTTAAGAGAACCAATCCTTGCTGCCGGATGTAATTTACAGTCACAAGAAATAAGGTTGGATTAATGAACTGTATTACGTTTGTATCGCTAAACCTTAAAAGAAAAAAAGTTAGAAAATAATATATATCAAAGTACTACGTATTCCTTATTTGAGCAGTATCTGTCTATATTCATAGATGAGGTATTATGTACACTATTTACATTATTCGGACTATTATCCTCATCTTTGTTGCCATATTTATTACAACGTTTCGGCCTTTCAGTATCTGGCTATATTTCTGAGATGACGTATTATGTACACTATTTACATTATTCGGACTATTGTCCTCATTTTTGTCGCCTTGCACTCTTTGGGTCCTGTCATTGGATCTATCTATCTAAATAGTGTCAGTTCAATACCTGGTTAAGGCGGTGGAGAACTTGGAGAGAGAAGGAATTAACAGTCGATAACTGGTAACTGACATCCATTAGACATAACACGTGTTATCTAGAACAGTCTACCCCAGTGAGCGAAATAAAGGGTTCAGTTCGACATTCTGACCACCTGAAGAAGGCCGGAGCGTACAACGGCCGAAACGTTGTAATAAATATGGCGACAAAGACGAGGACTATCGTCCGAATAATTATTTGCGCAGTTTGAAGAATCTACGCCTTGTGTCTGAACTGATATATTTACATTTGAACGCGTGCATGCAAACATTTATTTGTGGCCATATGCCGTGAATGTGCATTCATTTGTAGATGCGTGGACATTTTTGAGTCGGTTTAGGTTCAAACACCCACACACATACCTACCAGACATTTTTCGCATTACGATCGATCTTGTAAATTTATAAGTCTAACCTTCGTTCGTGCGTGGAATATTTTGCTGTCACATTTGGTCTTGTGCACCTGTTAGAGTCTCGAGATTTGTTTGTTCAATTTAATCGATTTTAACGCATAACTCGGTATTAACATCATCAATATAAATCTTAATACTAATTTAAAATACATCAAAATTCATATTAAAAGTATGCAGCCATGCTTGCGTAAGACCCAGTGAGGCTCTATTGCACCTCAAGTAAGGGGGTAAAGCCACTAAGACACGAAGGTATAGCGAGAGTGAAAGGAAATGAGAAAACTTTAGTGAGAAGACAAGACAATAGAAGAAAATATTTCAAAAGACGCAAGCTTACGACTGATGTTGTCTATATATATTTTAATGATCGTAGTTTTAAGTAAAGTCGAAAGATGGAAGTCTGAGAGAAGAAACTATTAGAAGAGAACTTGCGGTCACATCTAGCAATTTCAAAATGAAAATGATGAAACCTAGCTGCCAATTTGCTACCACACTTAAGTCGATGTACCAAAGAGTAAAGTTCACGAGAAAAATTGCCATTAAAATATTTATAGAAATGTCACACGGAAGTTACGTCACGACAGTAAGAAAATGACTGAAGCTGAGATGACAGATCAGGACAGATAATGTTGCAGATTTGGATTTTGCCAAGAACCTCCAGATGCAAAGAAGGAATACAAGATCAGATGTGAGAGCCTTACTCCATACATGGATGAAGGCTAGACTTATAAACGTGCAAGATCAATTGCAGCGAGAAAAATTGCCTAGAACAAAAGAGTGAATCAACTTTTCTAGCAGCAGAATTAATAGTTGATCCAATATAATCGTTCCACTTCCTATCAATAGAAAATGTTGCACGCCTCAATGAATTGCTCAACTGGAGGTTAGCATCAGCCATGCTGATGGTGAACAAAAAAAGATTCTCGAAGATGACTAAAATACATCAGTTTCGTTCTGGAGGCGTTAAAATTAGCAAGCCATTTCTTGCCCCAGGTAATAACAGACTGAAAATCAATTTCGTGATCAGCTGCCAATTTGATTCTATCGAACTTATTATTAAGACAAGATTATATAGTTGTGCCCTCATCATATATTGCGATTTGGGAATTGATGTCATCGGGAAGGTCGTTGGTGAAAATAAGAAACAAAATAGGCCGAAGAAAAGATCCCTAGGGAACACACAGCAATGTAAAATATACCATCCATGACGACAGATACATAGAAAGGGTCGAGGTTGTCATTATACACCCTGGCGCAAATTAATTGAAACAACCACTTTAACTTCCTTTCTTTCACCATACAGTCAGTTTTAGACCCACTGGAGTGACAGGGTGTAATTGATTTCTATTTTCCCGCGGATTAGGTCATTTGCAGTGGTGTGCAGTAACATAAATCTATTTTCGGGGTTTGTCTATATAACTGACATCCATTAGATATGCCACGTGGAACTAGAACAGTCTACACCAGCGAGCGAAATAAAGGGTTCAGTTCGACATTCCAACCACCTGAAGAAGGTCGGAGCGTACAACGGCCGAAACGTTGTGATAAATATGGCAATAAATATGAGGACGATAGTCCAAACAATGAAAATAGTGTATTTTCGGGGTGTATGATAAAATTTGTTTGGCTTTGAAAAACATTGCGTCACTCATGATTGCATCAGATTTTTATCACGCCCAGACACTATTGTCTCGACTGGCGATTAGTTGTCCTACGGTCATTGTCTGCGATGGACGTTACTCGAAGGAAGCATACTAAAATTTTAACGGTGCACGAACACACCAACAAGCCTTACCAGTCAGCAAATCAAAGTACTATGAACTGAGCCAGAAACTCTCCTGATTTAAATCCAATCTGTGATCAATCTGCAAGCAACGGCTTCGTGGAATGGACCTACGAAGTACTAACATGTGCACTGGGTCATATTTCATTGGAAAAATACAAAAAAAAAATAAATAATAACGAAATTATTCCTTTTATTTCAATTAATTTGCACAAGGATGTATATCTATTTCAAACTGATGTCCATTATTAAAAACATGTATTTGCGAATGGATAATAATATTCAGACAGAGAATATATATGAAGACGAACAAAAATTGTTGTGAGTCATGTTACATTTGAAACAGTAGAAAATAAATTAAATGACAGAAAGGTAGGTGAAGGCTATAGAATGTCAACGAGCTTTTTTATTTATTTCCATTACGAAACAAAATAAGAAAATAATCATTGGCCGTTCGTATCTGAGTATGCCTGTTTACTGGAGCATCAATCAATCCCTGATGCAGAACCTTGTTCAGGCACATTTGTTTTTCTTCAACACCCACTAAAAACTCCTCTGGTTCATACTGCAACTGAGCCGACCTTAGTTACAGACTCTGGGAGAGTTCGTATTATCTGGAGGCATCAACAGATAACAAGGTCTATACACTCAGACCCTCAGTCACGATGACTTGTGACTTCGTGCTAGATCAACCTTCAACGGCTCCAAATATTTCCGTCTACCCAATTTCACTCACAAGACTTGGGTCAATCAAAGGTTGGAAGGTGAACGTTCTGATCACTTAACCAAATTAATTAAATATGTTTCAGTAGCCAACATATTTGGAAATTATTTATAAATAAAACTTTTATTTGTTTGAAATATAAAATCCGAAAAATCGCCCCAAATACCTTAAAGTTTTACCAACAACGGCTGGTTAACATTAATTTCATTATGAAAATATTGACTGGCGTATTACAATCTAGCCTCGTTTATATATTTAGCTACGTGTTGAGGTAGGAAATTATCCCCAGGTTCTTTTGATCGTCTTTATACAAGCGTAATCCTTACTGAAAAACTCTCTATACATATCTACGCACACCTAGTTCAGTAACGTGAGTGTCAGTGTCCACAAGTCTTCGTATGTCTGATGAATTTTTCTTTATCAATTAAAGCAATTAATTAATTAGATTTATAATGGCGAAATCAAGTGCTTCGTGAAGGCGAAGTGTGAAAGATAACAGTGCTACCAGCAATTAACAAAGGTGTCAAAGAGGCCGGCAAAGAATTCCAAAATTTTCGACTAACATAAGGAAATGATTTTTGCTGATGGAAAGTAAAAGAAAAAACGTAATGTAAATAATAGCACAATGCGTTAAAAATTAATCGAATATTTCAAAAAAGTTTTGAACTCGCACAAGGTCTTTTAAAAATCTTTTCTTTTCTTTTTTGTCTTTTTTACAGCGTCATCTTTGCAAACTTACGGATTCTCTCATGGACTTTAATCTCTAAATTCCTCTTTATTTTCTCATTGACTTCTCTCCAAACTCTTCCGCAAACTGTCTTTCTCTTTCTGTAGTCGTTCGTTTTACTCTCTCTCACACACAATCTCTCTCTCTCTCAATCTCTCTCTCACACACACACTCTCTCTCTCTATATATATATATATCTCCTCTCTCCCACATTTAACTGTATTCCGTTTTACACTCACACATTCCTTCACCAAACTTAGTTCTACTCTCTCTAATTGTCTCTCCTATCTTTCTAGACTACACAATCCTCCTCTTTCACGTTCTCTTTTCTGCTCACTCTCCCCCCTCTCTCTCTTTCTCTCTTTCTCTTTATCTATCTATCTATCTATCTATCTATCTATCTATCTATCTCTCTCTCTCTCTCTATATATATATATATATATATAAAGAAAGAACAGTAAGATATATAATCCGGTGTTCTTATAGATATTTTTATTTTTTACAAAATAGTGCTCGATGTAAATTTACAGAGCATTATTTATAACCCAGTAATTTTAAAAGTTACTCCAAAATTCGCTTGAGGATGAAATGGAAGTAATGTCTTTAATTTAATTACAAAATTAAATTCAGGGTTTTTACCTTCAATTTTTGAAACATGGTTAGAACTGTGTAGCGGAAAAAAACCATATTTTAAATCAATTAATTTATATATATATATATATATATATATATATATATATATATATATATATATGAAAAATTTCTCAGCGATAACCTGTAGAAAAAGACAATATTTACAATGGTAAAAGACAATAGAAAAACTGTAATATTAGCCAACACGTTTCGTCCAATGCGGATTTTTCAAGGCAAAAAACGTAATGAATTTATAAACACAAAGTAACTATTAATAACAAAACAATTCATATTGTCAACTGAAAATATATGACAGTAATTGACGTAAGATTTAGTAGACAATATGAAGACAATAGCGTTTTGTAAATTCATCCCGTTGTTAAGGGCATTTTGTTTTGTTTTTTTTAATTAATTGTTACTTTGTTTTAACAAATTCATTTCGTTTTTGCCTTGAAAAAGTACACGAAACGCGTCGGCTAATATTACA